>JAUZST010056621.1:0-23891 GCA_034779995.1 Parotocinclus haroldoi | reverse complement strand
CACACACACACACACACACACACACACACACACACACACACACACACACACACACACACACACACACACACTAAAAAAGGTCATGCTGGGCCCTTGAGCAAAGCCCTTAACCTTTAACTCTTCAGCACAATTGTGAGTCGATCATGATAAGGGCAGCTGCTGCATGATGCAAATGTACTCATTTGCAAGTAAACTAACTGATAGAACTACTACCAGAAAAGCTATAAAAGGAGGTGGTGTAGTCGGTGTAGATGATTACATTTGCATTCAAAGGCAATTGGCCACTTAAGAGGTCTTGATCCCCCAATCTTCTGATCAATAGAACAGTTGTCATGTCATGTCGTCAGTATAATAAACTTTACTGAAATCACTAAACCTATAAGATGTTTTTTATGTGCATGTAAAAACAGGCAATCGTGTGGAAATGTGTTGCACCTCGTATTTGTTGAGCTCTCCCCGGAGCTTCTCGATGTTGTGAGTCGTCTGTGTGATTTGTGGTGCCAGGCTGTTTGGGTCACCCATCTGAGGATTTTTCTCATAAACGTCTTTCATCTTCCCCAGAGCCTCGCTGCACATAATCAGCAGGGAGAATGGGGAAAAGAAAGAGAAAGCAAACCAGAGACAGTTGACTTTACTTTCTCGCCGAATCCCCAGAGAACTTGAATGTTGCATAAACACCATGCAGACCCTAACAACCCGAGAGAAACGTGGCGCAGTTGTCATAGCAACAGTTACCAGGGAGACAGCGGCCGCCACACTGCTCACCTCTGATCCAGCTCTTTCTGCAACTCTTTGCCGATGTCGTCAATCTTCTGCTGCAGCCTCTTCCGCCGCTGCTCAGGAGGAAGATGGCCAAAGTCCTCTGCAGCAGGCGGCTGAAGAGATAAAGTCACAAAGCAAACAAACAGCAAATGAGCTCACATGCACAGCAGAATAAACCTCCCAGAAATCAAACTGACCTTACCTCTCTCTATGAACTAACCATAAATGTTACCTGCATTATTCATTTTAGAAAATCTGTAGCTTGAGTAGTGCTTAAAAGTCTTTGAACCGCTAAAATTCTTACACATATACACTGTTCACAAAAATTAGGGGATATTTCATTATCACTAATTTTGGTGAGAAGTGTATTATATAAAGATTTATTTTTGCGTAAATATTACCTAACATCATCAGAATTTCAAACAAGTCCCAAAAGTACAGGGTGAGTCATACGTCACAGGACACACTTTTACTTCAGAAACGGGAAAATTTCATATCTGACCATATTGGATCAAGGGCAAGTTTTTCCCCAATGGGATGGTGGTCATGAGGCATATCAAAAAATGACCAGCAATGTCTCAGGAATTGTTTAATTTGCAACATCTGATGTCTGGGGAACACAGCTCCCGTATCATAGCTGCAGTCTTCAACAATCGACACCCAGAAAGGTTAGCAATTTCACCCAGCACTGTTGCATCCCTCAAGAACTGTTGAAGACAAGCCACATAGTGGTCGTCCGAAAATGGCTACCACTATCACGCGACACGTCCTGTGACTTGACTCACCCATTACAACAGTCAATAGATAAAAATAATGTAATTAAATGAGACTAAAGTATTGTACTTGGTCATTACTAAGAACTATGGAATCTCTTTATCTACTTTTAGGACTTATAATGATGTTTTATTTCAAATTGATCCAGTAACACAGAAAATTCTAAAAGTGTTCACAAACTTTTAGGCACCAATGTAAATGAGGTTTGGAGATACTTACCAGATTGTGGCAAGTGTGCGAATATTTAGATCAAAGACTGTCTTATTTACACATTTCACACACTTAAAGCAGTGCTATCTAACGCTAAAATCAGTTACGTACGAATTACATTAATCACGTTGCTTGTACCTATTTTATAGCACTGTTGCTTGCACAAATCTGAATGCACAGCATCACCTTCAACAGAACGCATTATTCACTTAATTCATTTATACACTGCATTCAGTACACTCAAATATAATCAATCAATATATTCAAATATAATATGTTAATGCACAATTACAAGCAAACTGCATATTTTGTGATAAACAACATTTAAGCAATGACATTAACTCCGACTTTTAAAAAAATAGTATGTGCATGTTTAGAGGGCTCAACCTAATTCTAGTTTTGCGTTTCATTTTCTTGTTGATTCTTATCAAATTAGACAGTATTAAAACATGCCTAATGTGGAAAAACAGCTGTGGATCACCAAGAAAGTTTTTAATTTATCATACTAACAATTTTTTTGTGTTCAATTTCCTTCTGTAAATGACCCACATCTGTGACATTGGTTAGCAATCAGGCCTCGATGTTGCCCATCACAGTAATGTACATGCTTCAATGAGGCTGCATCTAAACTAAAAGTTTGTCAAAATAGTAATGACACATAATGCTGAAAGTTCCCTGGAGGACAAATATGCCATTGTTACCAAAAGAATTTGTCACAAGTATGATCGAATTTTAAGTGCCGTTATTAGTTTTTAAAATGTGCATTTAAATTTTTTTTTTTTTTAAAAACGCCTGAGATTACACTACAAATCAGCTTTTAAGACATAAATTTCAGGCACAAAAACCTCACTTCTGTGTCAAGACATCATTCGACACTAAAAAAAAACAAAAAAAAAAAAAAGGTTCATGTCAGTCTGGATCGGAGAGCAGAAAGAAACACAGATGTCAAACAAACTGAATTCGGAAAACAAAAGAGTGAAGTTGCTGTATTTTACCATCCATTTTAGAGCAAGGACGAGCAAACTGTGACCGCAAAAGGTTTTCACAAATATGAAACTAAATATTGTGAGAATGATTGGTCATTTGAAACCGCAGTTTGTTTCCTTTGCTCTACTGCACCAGGGTGTGCAGACGTATTGGGTTTGAGCAGAAGATCAACAAGGACATCAGACAAGTGATCTGTATATCACTGCTCATGCCAAGTATCAATAATATTTTACTCATCATTCAAAAAAAAAAACCACAAATCACCTAATGAACAAGCCTTTCAGTTTTGTCCTTTCAGATCTGTATCTTGGTATCAGTTTCACCCAAGACTTACATTTTGCTACATCACTAATTTTTTTTTTTCCGAATTAAACACAAACGTGCCACAAACTCACAATGTACATACCTCAGGTATACAAGGTAAACTAAATTAGCTTAAAAGATCTATTTAACTTAGTTTTATGCATCACCTGCTTAAGCCTTAAGATTATTTCAGTATTATATATAGTATATACAGTATATAGCCGTATTATTCTACATTTTAATAACTCTTATTGTTTTAATAACTGTTGTAGTAATACCTGCTGTTTTTTCCCTTGTTTCTTTGATCCTGTTTTTTAACTAGATTAAACATGCATTATTTTTGTTGTCTTAATTACATAGTGTCATAATTTTATCATATCTTTGTAAAGGCTGTAAAGTAGTATTCCCCTCACGCGAGTTTATGTAACACACTGCTCACAGTGTACATAAAGTCAGCGATTATTAAAAGGCACATGCATTGCGTAACACATTGACCTACACCGGTGGCACAAAATCTAAAAGTAAGGACTGTGTGAAAAAGATTACGGTCAGCTCAAATAATCACTGTGACAGGAGTAACTGTTTCCTGTTGCAGGGTTTACATCAACAACACCGTTTATAAATACTGGGCCTTTCTTCACAAGCTTCTCTCATACTTCTTGCTAATACAGGACACCAAGCTCCCCACATATTATAGTTTATCTTACAGGCAGCAGATCAAGCATGAGCAGAGCAATAAGAAACCCTTAATACCAATAAATATATATGAAGCTCTGTCTTACACGTCTGTATAGCCTTTACACTTTCAAACCAACCACAATTTCCAAAAAGTGAGACATTACAGCATACCATCATAGCAATTTTAACATTTTTGAGAATAAAAAAAAAAAATCTTGATGGACTGATGTTCCAACATACAGTATATAAACTTCCAGGCAAAAATGGCAACACACATTGAATAATGTACAGCCCTTAATCAGTGGCATGAACATTTGTATGGGACAGCTTTGTTAATTGATACTTTAAATGTGGGTTGATAAGCAGTTGAAAAACGAACCAACTAATTTCTTCTCAGTGTGAGAGCAACCATTTTCTATATGGAATCTGGACCCTGATGGGCCAAAACATCAGTCTTGTGGATATGATCTCAAGTCACATCTTCTGTATGTCTGTAGGCAAGTTGCCTTTTAGTGAACAACTTTTTAATTGTGTGAAGCCTGTCCACAATATTCTAAACTTCTTAAAAACACTCCAATGCCAGCAGCGGTTTTAAAAACTTTTAGTAAAAAAAAAAAAGTGTGGGATATCCAGTTCAAACAGAATGTACTGCGATGTTGTGCGCAAACGATGTACCCCAGCGGAGCAGGAATAGACTACGTGTTTTGTTTTAGAAGTCGAATCAGGCTACTAGCTTCCACTTTTGAAGAGGGAGCATTCAACAAGTGTATTAAAAAAACATTACTAGAACAAATATTCCTTTCAGTAGATACATTTTATAGAAGCAGCATGTTTAAGATGTTCTCTTATGTGCCAGGCATGTTGTTAAGCCATGCAGTCACGTCCAGGGTGGCTATAAAACACATAGGCTACATATTGAAATATTTTACTACCCTTTTACTCATCTGTCCACTTTAATAGTACATAAGTGATCCAGATTTTTTTTTTATCTTAAGGAATACCTATTAGTAGGGGTGTAACAATGCTTCGTGACACAATGGATCGTTATGCAAAGATCTGACATTAATGCTATGTAATGTAAATATGATATAAAGTGCATTCTCTTAAAAAAATCTAGTGCAATTGCGTTTTTGAACACCAGAGGGCGCAATCGCATGGCAAACGGGGCATCCATTCAACAATGGAAATGATCAATTTGAATATGCTGTATTTGAAGATGAGTTATATTCATAATCATAAGATGAGAATATTTCTATAGCCTTTTTCACACAGTTGATATAAAAACGGGCTTGACAAACTGGGAGGCTAAAGCGCTGTTCAACAAAACAGTTCCTAAATAAACAGGCATTTATTCTTATTATTTTTTTATTATTAACAGTGAGTTTTTGGTTTTCATTCATTAATTCTCAGTTCAAGATATCACTCATTTAAATGAAATTATTTATTTGTTAAAAAAAAACTTTTTTAATAAAAAAGGAACAGATTTCATTAAATATAACTTTGATAACAATGTGAAAAATCGAATAGTGTACAACTATTCCTAAATGTTGGAGAGATACAGTAAATCTCCACAGGACAGGAAAGAACAAATCTTTCTGGAGTGTAAATAAAATAATTCATTTTTCTAGAAAGAACCTTCTTTTCTGAGGCCATTTTGGGCATAGTCAGTTTTTTTTTTTTTACTTTTTTTGCACAGCAGTGTATCATGTATATATAATCAGACCATGATGGTGTACTGTAAACAAACCCATATAAATGAATAAACTGAGTGTCTGCCCATACGCTTGGCCCACTATGCACCATACTGCTGCTTAGCTGATTTGTTTCCACCACGTCAGTAACTGGAGTCTGACTTCTGATAATATTTAATTACCAAGGCATGAGCATGATGCATAGTTGGCCATGCGGAAAATCCTGTGAAATGAGTAATATGCCCAACTTGAGTAAATAAATAAAACCAGATATGCATTATATAAAACCCAGCACCACACCACACCACACCACTCTGACATTGATTACCGTGCTCTTCTCCAGGGTATACTTCTAAAAAAGAAAGAGACAAAAACAGGGAGTCTGTAAAAATAGTCATACAAAAGCTCTGTAGAGAGAAGAGATAATTCAGTGTCCTGAAGGACTCGGAGTTCTGAGTGCTCTCATTCCCCAGTCATGAGATAAAGAGAAAGACTTTAGGCGACTCTCATACATGGTCTTGACTGAGACCATTACTCAGGTTTGGATCAATAATCAAGGCCTTCGGTGGCTGTTCAATAACGTACAGACAAGAAGTGGCTGCGGTACAAGTCTAAAATCATGCCTCCTGCGCTCTCTCTCACTCACCATTCTGCGGAGTGTCCTGAAGGAGGAGATTCGTGGCTTGACTGTCTTATTGATCTCCTTCAAACAGTAGGACAGTGGGTCTCGCGCAAACTTTGGGGATGGGGGTCCATTAGCAGGCGAGGGAGCAGGGGGTGTGGAGAAGGGTGTGAGCGGGGAGGAGGAAGGCTGGGAAAACTGAATGGCAGGGTAGGGTGGGTGAAGTAGACAGGGCCAAAACCAGGAGCACAGATCCAGAGGTAGGCGGGGGCATGATGGCAGGAGGTGACGGTGAAAGGGCAAGATAGACAAACACACACCATGACACAAATAAACAAACAAACAAATATACACACCAAGACAGACAGTTGACAAGGGAAAGAGAGAGACACCATCAAACACCATAAGCAACGTCACCGAGCGAGAAGGACAACACTAAGCAGGACCCGAAAGCAGAACAAGCCACCCACAGCCAAGCACTAAAGTAAAAGCTCAATACTGAGAAGCTATTAATGTTCAATACCATATTGAAACAAAACAACAGAAACAGCAGAAGCCAGCACCAAAGCATATCCAGACGCAAATGCCATGAAGCGCAACATTCAACTTTGACAGAAATCCCAAATACAGACAGAAGATTTCCTAATTTTCATCTACTGCACCTTCAGTATATTACCACGGCTAAGCATTTACCCATACTGAGAAAAGAACAAAAACATCTACTATGGAGGGCCAGTTGGTCAATTCTGTCAACACGTGTTTAAAATGTGCAATAATTAGAGATTATTAGAGAGTCAGAAGACACAAGACACCCTTTTATTTAAAGAAACAAAAAGGAAAATGGCGTATATGAAAACCCTAGCAAGTAATGGGCGAGGGGACCTGTCTTATAGGCTATGTTCGGAACATGGCCGCCATTTTGAAAAGCCTCCATATGGGAATCCAGGACAGGTTTTTCCCAATAGGAAGGTGGTCATGTAGCATATCAAAGATGACCAAATTGTCTCTCTGAGGTTCAAAAGTTATTAACACAGAAAGCTCATCTTTTCGTCGTTCGTCACAGACAAATGAAAATATTTGTTGAAAAAATAATGGATGATTCCGATGTCCAGGGAACGCAGCCGCCATTTCGAAGCCGGAACCTTCAAAAACAGACACCCAGACAGACCACCAATTTCACACAGCACTGTTGCGTGAAACCGGGACTGCAGATGACAAGCCACATAGTGGTCGTCCAAAGGTCCCTACCATCGAAGAAACCTCAATAATGGTTTTGTCAGCCTTTGTGAAGGTCTGTCAGTAGAGATTTGGCTATACTGTTTATGCACTTTGCTGTTGATTGATTTTGAAAACAGTGCATGAGTGGGCATGGCTAAAATGAAGACTTTTACCTTTTTTAACAGTACTATGGAAAAGTCTTATTTGATGTGTTGTGTATCAATGCAATAATTTACATTTACAGTATTTAGCAGACACCCTTATCCAGAGCGACAAAAGTGTCCATATATTAAAAATCATCAGTGATTGGTCCCAAAACGCTCAATCTTGTTATCGACATTCCAAAATAATCTCTTACTCTGATTTCAATTTCAATATTTGTAAGCGTTTTGCATGTCTTAGCCTTTTCTCCTTGTTCTCCTTCTGGAAAAGTGGATTCTTGGCTGCTATCCTTTCACCCATACACATTTCTAATAAAGCTTCTTGGGAGGCTACTAGAAGGATTAATCTGGCATCCTGATGAAACTGCCAGATGATGCAACTGCTCAGGTGTAAGGCAATGTCACACTAAATATTTGATTAATAGAAATACGCTGTATTATTTGGCTGTAGTTAAATAAAAAGACTAAGAAGACAATTTTATATGCTCATTATGGCAATTACGATTGCAAAAAATAATGGTAAATCCAGTCTAATAGTGGCCTAAGACTATTTCACAGTACTGTAAATTGTGATGTATACTGTAAACATGGTATGAAAGAAGACTCTGGCCATAGTGGTCACTATAGTGGTAAGTGACAAAATAAAGTGGATACAGGAAAATATGATACTAGTTAGCTGCATGTTCGCTATAATTTTGTGGCACTAATAGATAGGATATGAGAATCTCTCTCTGCATTGATAATTGATAATTAGATCACGATTACAAATACCAATGACCAAATAATTCTCTGGCCCAACAAATGTCAGTAGACATAGCATTTCCATATTTCTCAGTATAGAAAATGTGTTAAAATCACTGTGGTAATAATACGTATGCCGAAGAGGCGGTAGATACACAGATGTTAATGGTTTAAAAACCCAGAGTTCAGGTGCTTTAATGGAATACTATAGAGTAAAAGTCCCAAAGCCCAACTTAAAAAGCCCACAACACATAATTAAAGCCTTACACCCCAACTCAATTGCCCAAAGACAGCGTTAATGATAACCCAACACTTAAGCCCCACAATTAAGCATAAAAGCCCAGCTCCAGCAAAAAAAAAAAAAAAAGCACAGAACATAAAAGGCCAACAATGCAACATCAGCAGGAGGGAGTAAAGTGTGGCTTCACTTGCTAGACCTTAGCAGACTATGGAACAGAGCCAAAGGGAAACACAAAGCAGCTGCCATTCATTAGTTTTTATGGCTGCTCAAATCAAATCAATGTTTCATAAATTTTCAAAGCTCAGCAGTGCAGCTCCATCAACAGAAGCCTACAGATTATCTCTTGTTCATGATATCCAGCGGTTCCCAGACAAATTACACTGAATACCACTTCAAGAGGAGTTCCTAGACATAACTGACTGAGTGATTAATTGCTTCCCCTAGAAGATATTAATAAAAAATGTAAAAAAATTAATAAATAAATATGCCTGCTGCTTGAGACGCGATCACACATTTGTTCCATGGGAATAATGAAATGTCACAGGCTGCATTTTATACACCGTGATATACCCACCAGGGGATTTACAAGTCATCAAGCATAGAACAGACCTAGCAGAGCAACAAAGCTATAGGTTTGGGTGGAAAACTGGTTTCATTTTAACTCAGGCTTCTACAATAAAGCCACACTTTACCCATTAGTCTTGTACATAATAATCACATCACATAAAAGGAAACATTTTCAATGAAATGACCAAAAATAGAAAAAAAAATCCCAACATTTTTAAGAACAAGTAACAGAAACAGCCCCAAACCATGATGCATGATACAGAAGCAGCTTTGCTGTACTTCCCCTAATGGGGGGAGCAAAGCACTAAGGAGATAAACAGGGGAGGAATCTGATAAACACTTGTAACATTCTACTGGGAGGTACAGCATATCATGTAAATTAAGGCCTAAATTTAACATGCTCCTGTAATGTCTGGAAGAGAACAGAAAGTCCAAGACATTAGTTTGCAAAATCAGTAGTGATGATGGACATGTTTAGCTGTCTAGTCGAGTACTCATTATGTAGTCACCAGTATTTAATGTGCCAGTTTTTAAATATTAGTGGAATAAAAACGCGTGCGAAACAAAATAAGTCTAAAAATCAGTTTCCAAACTGAGGAAACACAGAGGAGACACAATTAACACAGGTGTGTTTTGTATCTGGACTGTATCCTGATAAGGCTAAGCAGATTGAAATACCAAAAAGAAGAATCTTGTCTTTACGTCTAAACCAGCTCCTAACACTGCACCCACACTGTTGTCAACAGGACTCATTTGTAAACAGTTACTGCCTCAATAGTTGTGATTATACATGGTCTCTTTAATTTGTCTTAAACCATGAGGACCGTCACAACTTCAGTAGTTTGTGTTTAGATGGAGACACCTGTCACAAAGGATTTTTTGAGTTCTGATTTAGACCATGGGTGTTTGGTTTTAATTTGTAGCTGACAAACTTGGTTTTCAGGAATGTTTGGCCACCCATGCAGAGATGGACAGCAAGTACCACGTCAAGTTTTATAAGGCATTGGCCCATGTTTTGGTAGCAAGTGTGGAGAGATGACGGATTTTACACTTCTTGAATAGAAATTAATTTCCAAGCACCCCATGAAGAGTCTGAAAAATCAGAAATGGTAAATGCATATTGGGTGCATTTATATTAAATGATACAATTTGTATCCTCTACCATATCTTAATTATTTATTTAACATTGTGCGAGCTGACATTTATACAATTATGCAAATCACTCTGCAAGCAGTCATAAACACACATTTTGGATAGACCACTGCACCACATATCAAGCTAGCAATCACCTTTACAGCACCTCACATAAGTTACAGTCTACATTGATAGATTTAATTTCTAGATGGGACTTTTTCTCATGGTTTGGTAGGTTTGAAAAGACGGATGTTTGCAGGTTGGACATGAGACAACAAATACTGATACCAATTATATTGTGAAAAGATGCTTAGCCAATTCGGGTGATTGCAAGAGATGGATTCAAACAACTTTTGAATACTTTAGACCCAAACATTGACAAAGAGTTGTCTAATTATCGCTATCAACAAAATCCAACAAAATACTGAAATATCCTTTTGTCAGTTTCACACATTCTTAACTTGCACATACATCACCTACCTACAGTCTTAAATAGTAATAAAGTGCACTAAGCACAGTTAAGAAAATCATTTGGGTTTCAGCATATGCCAGTAATGTTCGAAGTACAATGGCTTGGCTCATTTATTTCCTTTAATCAGCTAGCTAGTGTGCCCACCCTTCCATGAATAGCCTAATAAAGAACCTGCCTGTTAACAGTATGAATCCATGCTGGCAATAATTAAATATGTTAATGCTCCGTTTTTGAGTACTCAACTACAAAATTGCTAGAAACGACCATCACTTGTGAGTATGAAAGCATAGTCTCTGTTCTAATATATGGAAGGGACTGAGTTATAAAAGTGCTGCTGTATCATTAGTTGGTTAAGGGAAGAAATGTGGGACATGCAGACTAGACACAGAGGGAAGAATAGGAAAATACAGGAGGAGCAGCAGATGTGCACAGCTGGGTAAAGGCAAAACGAGAATGTAGAGGAGTGAAAACAACATGGGAGGTGGCCACGTGATTATAGAGTAACAAGGTCAAACGGTATTCGCAGTCAGTGATGGTTCAGCGAGGAGGACCCAATAGTGACTTTCCAGTACAGAGGGACAGAGAACTGTGTTGTAACGGCCAGAAAACGCCCGTCTGTGTTGTCACATGGCTCTAGAAGCGCGAATGTGCTGCCTATTCAAGGGATTTCACAAACACTTTAACCAAGTTTACCAAACGTTCTTGCGTCTTCCCTAATGGTTAACATTACACAAGGATGAGGGAGGAACATAGTTTGCAGCAGTGTGAGTTGTCTGGTAGTTGGGGCCTGCTTTAAACTGCTGTCATGTGCCAAGAGAATAAACAAATAAGCTCACAACCGTAAGGGCAGCCATGCAAAAGATGAGTGCTGAAGGTGTATATGCATGCGGTATATGTACAGTGCCCATTTGTTTAAGAACCTATGAGCGAATGACTTCTAGACAACCATGCAATTCTTTGACTTGTAAGAATAAGGCCATTGAAGAGATGACAGTGCTATATGACCAGCTGTTATACAGTATAGTAAAGAAATATGTTCAAAATCCTAAAAAAATATCCAAGAACTGTCAGTAAACGCTGACCAACCACACAAAGTAGCAAGTAAATGCATTACTCAAAATGATCAATGACATTTCTCTAAAACAGAGTTAATACAGGATCTGCTGTTAGAATTCAGGACTTCTCTATTGTGTATCACAATTAGGGCTGCAAACTAAATCTAGTACAAAAATAAGCAAGAATCATTGCGGAATATGTAGTATACACCAATCAGCCAGAACATTAAAACCACCAGGTCTGTAACAATATTAATTTTTAATAACAATGGTGCTTGAAACTATGTGAAAATGTTCAATATATCTGCCGCTGCTGCTGGAAAAAATCCTAGAGGAAACACTCAAGACTGTAAAATGTTATTTGTCTACATTTGTTATAAAATATATGAAATAATTGCAACTAACTAACTGATGATCAGTCCTGCACAGCAGCTTAGGTGAATTTTAGAAACCTTACAGAGCAGGTTTGGGGTACTTTAAAGAGTTGGGTGGTTTCCCAACATGTACGGTCCAGTTCATTCAACAACACTTCTGTTGAGTTTTTGGTAATCGTTTGTGGTAGAATTGATGTGTGGGCTTCAAGTTGTTGCTCTGTTACATGAAATATTCTATTGAGTTAATCTAAAATGGCCTGAAATTTACCTGTAGAATTTGTACTATAATATCTTCCACCAATTGTTTCACAGTTTAGATGAAGTTCTTAAGCTGGAAATGCAGTGGTTTTCTTTCTCCAAACAGAACACGCCAGTTAAACGGTGAAAAGCAATAGCAAAATAGCTCTCTGGCGTGTTGACATGCCGAACAATGGGCATCAATGTTCTTTTTGGGGAGACGTGGCATTTTTCTTACAATTCTAGCACGTGCAACATTGTTGTTCAGTCCCTACCTGAAGGCAAAATTATGAATGTTAAAAATAGCCAACGTGTGAAAGGTCTTTAGTCGCTTAGACTTTCCCCAAGTTTTCTTGTAATCTTTCTGACTATTACAAGTCTTCCTTCAATAGATCTCTGTAGGTAGACGGCTCCTGGGGATTTTGTACATTTTTACATAGTCTAGCCGACTGTGGATAGAAGGAGTCCAAATTCTCTAGAAATGGTTTTGTAACCCATATTAGTCTAAGCACCACCCTTTTTATGAGGTCCTAAAAAAACTCATTTGTCCATGCCACTATACACATCGACAAACGTATTGACTAGATACGATAAGATCCCTGTTCTTTAAATATTGTGAGCCCACTCAAACCTGATTGTCTCCATAATGACTAAAAACACCTGACACTAATCTCTTCAATTTAACCTGTAACCCTTGAGGTTCATATATTTCTGCCATACACAAATACATATAATATTGGCTCATTGGTCACAATAGATACGTAACCAAGAATAATATTTGTGTCTCGTTTGTTTAATTGGGTCCTCCGGGCAGCTAACCATCCATCCACAGGGTAAAAAAGAAAACTGGACTCTCCGCTGCTCTTGCGCATTAATGGGCCTTAGGTGCCAACACACTGTCGCCGAGTCATGGTTGGACCACTGTTGGACCACTGTTGGTAGGTGCTCACTATTGCTGGCAGCAAACCTTGCTGTTTTGGCCATATTGATTTGTCACTTGTTAGGGGTCTTCCAACACGTCGACTACAAGAACCGTTCAATTACCGTCTTATAAATCCTAAAGCTATTGCAATGCTATTTTAATTCCATAATCAGCTATATTTGTTATGGCTGATCGGTGTATATTTGGCTGGTTGAAAACGTAAAGTGGGGAAATTTTCTAATTTGTCTAATACTTTCAAGAGTTGAACACATTTGTCCCTGTAGGTACATTGCAGATTCAGACTAACACCAGATAAGCATGGACACATTTATTAAGTCAGATCTAAAGGACTAAGTATGCACAACTAAAAAGATGTTTTAATAATCCTCATGACTTGCTGACGGTTTATTTTGAAAAGTGCTTGAATTGCTGCTTACTCAAAGCTATTCACTCAAAATTTTAATTAATAGAGATGCAAAGACATTTCGGCCCAAAAAAAGGATAAAAGGATGAAATCAATAAATAAATCAATGACCAACTTAAAAAAAAAATAAATAAATAAAAATTACCCAAGAAGGCTAATGTTAAATAGAAGAGATGAATGCAATTTGTGAATAAATAGAGCATAGAGAAGTGGGCTCTACAATTGGCACACACTGCATGTGTGTATTCAAAATTTAAATTGTAGCTTTAGTGGAGAGCGGGAGGACAGCCAAAATTCAAGCACAGAAACAGTGAAGTGAGCCCAGAGAGATGATTTTGCATACGAGTGCACTTCTTCTTTGTGGAATTCTTACCTGTAACAGCCTGGCTCCCACTTCCTACTCTACTCTGAGTGGTTTCCAGTCATTGAAAAATGAACAGGAGCCTCACAGAATGTGATTCACTGTTCTAATTAAAAAGTCAAATCAAATTTAAATAGTGCACTTCACAATCAGAGGGACAGAAATACTGTTTACATAAAGAAGCCTTCAGAGGAGACTTGAAGAGCAAAAAAGGACATCAAGACACGTTCCAGTGCCCAGTGCTTTCTCGGGTACACCAGCCTTAGGGCTGAGAATCTCTAATCACACAAGTAAAGGCGTTGCAAGAAGTTGAAAGTGACATGCAGGAATCGCCAGATGGATGTGTTCTCAAGGCTGCTATAAACAAGGGCTTTAAATAGCGAAGGGTGTCCTTAAGGAAATGCAGGACAGGGAAGAGGAATCGGGATTGCTTGAAGTGCCAGGTAGGGTCTGAAATGTGAGTAAGCTGGGAAAACACTTAATGTGATCGACTGCTTGTTTCTTTCACTATCCTGTGGAGGTCAGCGCAGATGCATCAAGTTTGAACATACAGAAAAGTGTTTTATGTTTATTAGTGCACAATTTTAAAAAGACAAACAAAATTACAAAAAGGACAGAAAGAGAAAGAAAAAAAAACAATAAGCCTTTTTGTTTCCTCCATTCCACCTTTTCTCGTGGCATCACTAGTAACCAAGGTACCCTACAAATGCTAGTGCTAGTATTTTTTACATATTATTTAATTAATATACTTTTAGTGGTGATTTTTACGGTTTCCGTAGTTGCAGCCCTAATTACAATTTCATTTATCACAATGGATACATCATACAGTCAATCCAACACAGCCAGTCTAAAACCATAACAGCTAGTAGTCCTACCTTGCTCTTCTTGCTGAACAGCCAGAAAGGTTTGCTCTTGTTTTTGCCCAACAGGTCCAGTGGGCCTTTGGGGGTGCCTAGACTGCTGTCAGAGTTGGCACGGTTTATCCCTTGGCTGTAGTCCTCGAACTCCAGATCACCAGGTCGCTCAAATCCTGACTTGTGTTGCTCTACGAGAGCCAGCGAGTCCTGGAAGAACCAAGACATTTACTCAGCTTAGTGTCCATGCCTTGGTGTATCTCGTGAATCGGTTATGTAGGATTTAGACGCCATATGCAAACAGCCAGTCCTCATGCCAATAGTAAGGATTAGAAGCACAGAGGTGTGTGTTGTCCTAAAATGTTAAAGCTAATCTAAGGCTGTACTGTTTCATATTCCTCAGAAAATAATAATATACAATAGAACTTTTCCGTGAGTGTCAAAAGTATGTGAACCTCTATTGGCAGTTCATGTGAAAGGTGAACCAGGAGTACTCAATGAGACAACACTCAGGTGTCAGAGGCACCCTTTTAAAGGACCAGCCGTCCATCTGCAGTGTGCGAAAGATGACGTCGACGAGCCCGATGGCTATTGTTGGTGGTAGTATTATCATCTGGGCCTGTTTTTCGGCATCTGGGCCATAGAGTGGTTTGTCATCGTTGATGAACTAATGAATTCCGATTTGTGCCAACAAATTCTAAAGGAAACGACAAGACATCTTTCCATTATCTTACTCTAAAAGCACATGGGTTATACATAAAAGCCCAGACTCTAAGCTCACAAGTCAGAAATGTTATAATAACAGCTAAAAAAAAAAGTAAAGGGTACTATTCTGGCATAGTCCTGACCTTAATCCAACAGAAATGTTCTGGAATGACCTTAAGCAAGCCTGTCCCAAATATTCTTAATCACATCCTCTGATCTTTAAAACCCCTTTCTGAAGCAGAAGCAGGAAAACAGTTCAAGCCTTTACTCACATTACAAACTCTTGTCTATCGCTTTAGGAGCCTTTTATTAGACTTTTTTCATTTTAGAAAACGCATCTCCAGTTCACTTCTTAGGTTTGACCTGCCTGATTAAACAGGACATGCAGGTCAAGTGTCAGTTTATTATATAAACGTCAAAGGTCATTACAAAGCTCAAACAGTTCAAACATGTACCTTATTGGCTTTCCTTATGCTTTTATTTTGCAATTCAATGTGTATTCTGAAGACAACGGACCACAAATACTTAATGATTTCCAAGTCTGCACATCAACTATGGCATCGATACACACCCCGAGGACTTGAGTACGCCTACTCATTAACGTAATTAACTCATCAGTCAATCATGACACAGCAGTGAAATTCACACATTTATGCAGACACAGACCAGCACCTTCAGGTTATGTTCACGTCAATCAACTTGACAAATAAACAATAAAAAAAGCGTGATCGTCAGTCATCTTGGCCATGAGCGGACTGAACCAGACAGGCTAGTAAGTATTTTGATTCTGAACTGCACGTGTGTGTTTGGGGCTCTGCCACTGCTGCTGAAAGATCCTAGAGAAAACACTGAACAAGACCAAGAACAATTTTGGTACTGGACAAAGGCAGATGAAGAAATGTCTTAACAAATGGTTCATTCCTGCCTTGAACCCTGTGCTGCAGGCTAGGCACCAGCTTTCCTGTGACTCTGAACAGGATTGAGAAGATAAGAAAATTATTGAATGAGTCAATTGAGTCTGATCGTTATCACTGGGAAAAGTTCAATTTCATTTGTGATGGTCAATTAGAGTAAAGACATCTAGATAGTATGAGTCACCATCATAGTTCAGCATCAATAGCTATATTCACGACAAACATAAGACTTCATCAACACATTAGTCCTGAGCCAACAAAGTGACCAATGAAACTAATGCATGTCTTTGGAATGTGGGAGGGAACCAGAGCAAACCTACAGGGAGAACATGTGAAATCCACACAGGCAGAGTCTGGGTAGGGATTAAACCAGGGATTTCTGAGCTGTGAGGCAACCACTCTAACCGCATGCTCCTCTACCAAACTGCAACTGTATGAAGAGCTAGGTTATTTTGGTTTTGGGCAACCACATGGGACAAGACTTAGGACTCCCTTAGCTAGTGACCTAGTGGGCTAGACAGAGACAGAGATATATAGAGAGAGATGTGTGTGCTGTTGGCACTGTTGCCTGGACACTTAAATTCTTGTCAGGGTGAAAATGACATGAATACTATGCTCACGTTTTTCTCATTGACATTTTTTCCAGCTCTTATTATACCCTCCAAGCATTTCCCGATTATGGGCATGACCTGCCGTTCCGTATCGGCAAACAGGATGTACGTCTGTGCCAAATTCTGCACTCGCCTCTCATCCATGTCCTGCAGTTTCTATAGAACACAGGAGCACACAAATGCAGACACAAAACACACACGTCCATCACAGAGGATGCATGGAAACTGTTAGCTAAACAAAACAGGATACCTGAAGCACAGTTATTGCCATAACTATTCAAGGAAAGAGAGGACTGGGATGCGATGTTGCTTACATTAAATATGTGCGGCATGTCGGTGAAATAGAACTGGTTCTGCTCCTTGTTATACTTCTGCAGCTGGGCGGCGTAGTCGTTCTTACACTCCTCTGCTACGTGCATACGCAAATGCGCCTGTTGTTTGGCCTAAGTACAGAGGTGCACGCAGTCTGGTTACTGTTAAACCAGAGTGGACAAACCTGCTCTTGGAAATCTACTGCCCAAAAATCATGAGTTCCTGCAATCAGATAAAGTATCGCTGACATGTATAAAGGCCTGGCGGTGTAGATGGTAAATCTCTAGAGATAGGGTTGGGTCTGGAGAAAATCCATTATAAAGAGCCTGACCAGATGGGCATTTTTGGGTTTGTTTGTTTTGATTTGGTTTTTACGTGTTGCACATTTCTAAATCATAGCTATGTTGCCCCTTCAGCAGTCCAGTCTAGTAACAGAAGGGGAACAGGATGACAAGGCTGAGATACAATTTCACAAAGATTGGAATATTTGCCACTGTGTCCCTCAAGTTTTTAACACAATGTACGCTTGACTTAAGCCATTGGGTATTTCTTATAGTTTTAAGCTATTTTGCTATTTGAACAGTACGTGAATAATCAGAATTCTACTAAAAAGGGTAGATTATACGTGTGTATATGAACACGCTGAGTGCTAATGTTTTATGCATGAATTCACAACTAATTCAATTAATGCTAAAAAGATCTCATTTCTTATTAGGTTATAATTTTTACTCCTGGACAGAAACCTGATTTTTCACTGTTTGGGTGGGTCACATCCATACACGTGCATACCTTCTCGACATCTGCTTTTGTAGCGTTGATGTCCTGATCTGTTTTCTCTGCATACTGCGCCGACTTTTCGGCTTCTTTCCACTCCCTCTCAAAGCGTTTTTTACTCTGGGAAAACACACGTTCGCATTATTAACCAACCAGCAAAAACATTCAATCAACCACAGGAAAGATTCACCTGACTGAAAACCGTGAACGTGTAAAAACCTAAACTCACTGCCCGCAGAGGCAATACAATAGCACATGTAAACACACTGTGAACAAGCAGTCATCCGGGCGCGCACGCATACCAACCTTACTGCACTCCTTTTTCATGTCAGGTATTGCTATCATTATGAGGTCAACCACAGATGTTGCTTACAAATATAAAAACAGCCATTCAGATTGAGAACATTCGTTACAGATGCACACTTACACTGTCAAGCTGCTTGTAGCTGCCCTCCAATGTCTGCTGTGCCTTTTTGGCATCCGATAGATGCTAAAAAATGTAACACAAACACAAGAAAATGGAGAGAGAGAGAGAGAGACAGTAAGACAGATATGGCAAGACCAGATGTTATTGTGGTTTGGCCACAAAATGACCACATATTCCAACGGCTTAAGCTATACTGTCTGCATACCCAGTATAAATACAGCTATGGAACCATCAAGGCCAGTAAAGAATTCCCTAACCCTAGTACAAATAATGGTATGCGCCTGTAAAATTCATAGGTGAGTGTTGACTGTATTTATTGCAACAATTATTGATTTTTTTTTTAACCGCAGAATCCTGCGCAGTGCCGTGAGAATGCCGGTGTATAACCGGCAGCTATATGCATGCACACACTGAGGCACTTTAGAGACACCAATTTGGAATGTGGAAGGAAATCGGACTACCTGGAGTAAACGTGGGGAGGACATTCAGCCTCCATACAGAAAGGACCCAGACCATTCCAGCTGTGATCGAACCCAGGACCTTCTCACTGTGAGGCGACAGCGCTACCCATCCTACATCAATAATATCCAGTGCCATACCTTAGAGCTGACTGGTGACTCCACCCACTTTATTCAGTCGACCTTTGTCTCCAAGTACAGAGCCCTCCTGGAGACAGGTGGTTCTCAATGAACTGACATCCCGTCTTAATAAATGGTATGGCCACAACGTAAGGTGTTGAAATTCTATACTAATGCATAGAAACAAGACAGTAATCATGAGATTAATTATCCTGCATTAATTATCTTACTCATATGCCTTAATTATTTCAATCTCACAAATTAACTCGTTTCTACTAGGGGTTGCATGATTAGAAAATTTTACCAGTTGACTAGTCATAAAAAGTGACTAGTCGTGTTGTCCATAGGTCAAAGCAAACAAAAACTCCAAGTCCTTATTTTCAGTTTTTAAATTAGCGCAATTACATTTACAACAGCTAAGATTGCGTCAAAACGTATTTGAAATAACAGGTATTAACAGTCTCTAAATTTAAATTCCAGCTACAGTGCTTCCTTTGGCTACACTTGTAAAGACTACAATAAATAACTTTACTTTATCCATTGAGAACTTTATGGATTGAGAAAACCTGAAAGCTGGCTTTTGATGAGCCTGAAGAAAATTCATTTTCACTGTTCAGCACTGCATACATACAAATTCTCCCTGGCAAACACAATAAGCTAAAAAGTGAGGAAAAAAAGCTAGAGCAATGTGAAAAAATGTGAAACACTGTTGTACACAAAAAGTAAACTACACAGAGTCATTACAAAAGAGTGTAAATGTTGTTATGGTAATAAGGAAAATACAAGACAGCACAGTTTATGGACAGGAATTTAGAGTGCATGGGAACTGATTTATTTACATAACACATAATGGGTTCATTCAGTGCAGCTTCATAAAATACCCTTCGTGGTCTATCATATTTAGGATCCCAAGCAAAAGTCCAACTATAAAGCATAGTGGTGGAATGATGATCCGTTCTAGCTACCCAACTGATTGTCTATTCTCTTGTTCTCTTGTCAAAACCAGCCTGCAGTAACACTCTACTGACATTTCCCATGAACCACCAAACTCCAGCGAGTTATTCAAAGCGTAGAAGGATGTCTGGGTTTCAGGTTAGTAAAGTTATCTCATACTGGGAAACATCCCTTCACTGGCTGCATGTATCTACCCACATCACATTTGTTATTTTTCTTTATTATCATGTTTGTTATTTCCTACATCAAAACAGTTTTAGGTTGTTGGGCTATAGACTATTTAACTAAAATAAGAATCCAAAGCACTTCTGTAAGTCACTCAGAATAACTGTGTCTAGTGCAGGGAAATTTAAAGTTTTAATGGTTTGCACTAGAACTATTAAATTAAGTAAAGTCAAATTTATTTATATAGTGCCTTGTCTAAAACAACTTTACAATATTATATCATCTTAAAAGGCCAAAGGCAACAGTGGCAATGAAAAACTCCCTGAATATAGAAGGAAGAAACCTTGGGAGGACCAAGACTGAAAAGGTTACCCATCCTCCTTGGGTGGCCTAGATTTGAACTGAAACACTTAAGTTGTATTAATAGTAAAATTAAGTAAATAATAAAAAAAAATAGAGTTAAGATAATAAGTCCTCAGCGTAAAAGTCCTAAAATCATTCAAATCAAGGAATCATTAATACAACACCAGGGTGGCACAGTGACTCGCCTCACAGCAAAAGGGTACTGGGTTTGATCGGAGGTGGATCGTTCTGGGTCATTTATGTGTACATTCTGCATGGGTTTTTTTCAAGGTATTCCAGTTTGCAAAGACATGCTTTAAGCCAACTGATTACACTAAAGTAGTGTAACAGACCTGTCTAGGGTTATTCCTGCCTTGTGCCCTATGTCACCGGTTACGTACCGGTTCTCCCACAAACCTGTTCGGGATATTGGATTTTAATCCATTTAAACTCATCTTTATTTTTAAAACATCAATCGATGTTCATATGATTCGCTGTAGCAGAGCTTTGCCAATACAAGACTTTATATTTGTCATGAAAATATAACAACTTGTATCGCACAAAGGCAATGGGGATCATGTTTAGACAGTGATTTCTTTCCCATTTTATCTTGAAAACACTATGCTACAGTTCTGTTGAGGCAGTGTGGTGAAGGTAGTCCACTATGCACCTGCAGCTTCCACTTGGCCTTCAACCAAGGCCCTTAACCCACATTTTCTTGGATTACAAGTCACTCCTTATAAGAGTGTCTGCTAAATGATTAACACAATGCCCTTGAAGAACTGGTCCTATACAGTCCTGAACTCCTTAAAATAGCTCTGGGCTGAACACCACCCGTGAGCAGCGTAATGACAAAAGATCAGTACCTGATTTGGCTAATGCTCTTGTGCCCGAATAACATACTGCTTCTAAATCCAGCGAACAGCCTTTCCTAAAGAGAACCCTTAAATTATGTAATTATTTAAAGAACGTCTTGATGCATGCTCAATAATTAAGGTGAGAAAATCCCAGAGTTCATCTGAACATACGGTTTTATAGGAGAAACGTTACGTCACTCATCCAAGTGACTTCCTCAGGCCTCCAAAAAAGAACCCCACCCTCCACCTCTCAGCTTTGCTCCTCACCACCATCTTTATTTTAAGCACGGCCCAGTTTCTACTCTCACCCACCGACTTGCGCTCCTGTTTGAGCTCCTGCAGGTACTTGCTGAGTTCGATGCAGATGTTCATCATCATATTCTCAGCAATCAGCTCCCTCTGCCCTGCGTAGTCATTCATCTCATTAAGAATGTCCAGAAAGGACTGGTGGTTTGAGAATCTAAAAGACAGAACGGCAACAAAGTAAAATGGTGTAAAGGCCAGGCAGAATTCCATGTACTAGCAGCACCAGATTTTATCTCGGATAAAGGCAACTGGAAGGCAGGGCTTTAAAGAAGGCCTTATTTCCATCTGCGGGTTGCTTCCTGGTTCTCAGAGCAGAGTTATTAAGCACATTTGCATAGCCATAGAGCTGTTCCTGTCAGATGGTTAGTCTGAGAGAGGAGCTTACTCAGACCCCTGTTCACTCATTTGTGCCATAAAATAAACAGCACTGTCCAAACTACTTTCTACACTCTCTAAAGAATGACATGACTTCCATGAACATGGCATAGTTTTGCAATTAGACTTAATTGTTTGAGATAATTAGCTTTTAAATCATTCAAAACATTACCTGCATTCTTGCTCCTCCTTGCTTCCTCTTTTGGGGCTGTATTTCTTGGTCAGATTCCTGTACAGAAACAACAAGTAACAGCAAGGTTAATGGTTGTTTTTGCAATTACACATTAGAAACATTGTATTATTAGTAATACTTGCATATTTAAGGTATTTGATTTCATGTCAAATGTGCCACGAGTTGACAGCTTGATCTAAAGAAAATTTAAATTAGTCATCATGTCAGGACATATCAGACCGAGTATGTCTTTAGGTACTCACCAATTCTGAAGCCTAGCTAAACTACGTTCACACTACAGGGACAAGTGGCCCAAACAGAGGTTATAGCACCAAGCCAATCATGTCTATGCTAAAAAAACTCATAAAATATAAAATACTTAAAAGAATGCAGCATATGTAACAATAACTTCCACATTTATTTCATTGCAGACATTTACATTTTCGGCATTTAGCAGACACCCTTATCCAGAGCGACTTACAATTCATAAAGTCTTACAATCCAAGCAACGGTGGGTTAAGGGCCTTTTTCAGGGACCCAACTGTGGCAGCTTGGCAGAGGTGGGATATGAACCCTGGACCTTCTGGCCCAGAGTCCAGTACCTTAACCACTAGGCTACCACAGTACAGACAGTATGAACCCATGACAATTAATGCTTTCTTGATGAAATTCCTTTGTTTAAAAACATCCATTCTCACATTTAAGGCATGCAATATATTCCAAACAAAGTTGGTATGGGGTAAATATCTTTTAAGAGTTGTGAGAGTTAAAAATCAACATAAAAGGGTAAATGCTTTACCATCAAATGTTTTTGGAACATGCTGTAGGGTTGAAATGCAAGAATTGGATATATATATTGCCAATGAAATGAAGTTGACCAGACAAAACAAAAAAAAGGCTGGGTCCGTATTGTCTGCAATGAAAGTACTTTTTTAATTTGCATTTTCCATACTGTCTGATTTGGGGTTGTAATCTGTCCACATTTTTTGTTTTAATGTGGTTAGTATCCAACTACCCTGAATAGATCATATTTTTAAATTGACCACAAAACAGACTCTGAACTCCCTCCCCAAACAATAAAAACAAACAAAATAATCATGAGGGAGATCACAGGGAGATTTAAAAAGGGCAGTGATTTTGATATTTGTTATGCAATTGTGAGGCTACTTCTTTCCGCTGTGGAAAGAAGTGTCTGGATACAAGACTGGAGCTAGGAGTGGTTCGACTGCAATGTATTTTTTGCTCCTCTATGGTGACGATTTATCAAAAGAATGTGTGCTTAACACATTCTAAAAACACTTAATGCCATTAACCACTGTGTACAAGAAAACATTCAGCAAAGGCTTTTGGGTTGTTTGCACCAACTTGTGTGACCATGAAATGCAAAATGCACCCTTACTCTCACAGAGAGGTTAAATACACTGCTTACACCGCTAACTACCTCTTCTAAATGATGATGCAATTAAATTAAGTGCACTAAATACCTAAATAGCTTTACTCTCTGAAACGCCTCCGTTTCCTAACTTTTATAAAAACAAAAAGAAATGTTATATATATATATATATATTTTTTTTTTTTTTTTTTTTTTGTGTATACCCTCATGATTGTTAG
>JAUZST010056610.1:0-23892 GCA_034779995.1 Parotocinclus haroldoi | reverse complement strand
CTCTTGGTTCTCACCACATTTCTAAGCGCTTTAGACTGTTGTGGATTATCGCCGACTTACTGTGCTTCCGGTTTCATATCGCCCTTATTGTTTAACCTGCCGATCACTAACTGCCTTTTTGTGTATGACCCTGGACTGTTTATTGGTGCTGATTCTGCCTGTCGATTACTTCAATAAACACCTGTTTTGTCCTGCGTCTGGGTCCGCTATTCACCTGCTGGGGTTACAGAGCTCAGTGAGTGCTAATGTTTACGTTCTTGTGTAAGAACAGAAGCTGGTCTACATGTTCAGATGCAAGTGTGTTCGATTATTGACACAACCGTGATGCATCTTAAAAAATTTTAAAAAGACAAAAAAAATCGCATTTTCCCCCACCCCTACTCATTAGTATTACAGTTAGTCAATTCACTTGATTGGCTGAATGTTCAAACTGACTAAAATAAACTATCATTCGTGGTAATCCAGTTCCTCCCACATTCCAAGGACATAGTTTAGGTCAGTTGCTGTATCTAAAGTGTCCCAGTGCTGTCAGTTAGGTGATTGCCCCTGTTACCCTGAACTGCATCAGGTGGATATGGAAACCAATAAATAAGTGACTTTGCAATTTAAACTTGTAACACCCTTGTCTACATCCAACTGCTTTACTCTTACATAAGAGGCATGCTTGTCTTTTGACCCATCAGTCTAAGTAATGTTAAGATTTTACACCACAATTCACATCCGCTTGTATGTCATGGGCAACAGAACACAATGTAGGACATTATTGGGAAGAGCAAATATAAAAAATAAAGTATATAATGTATACATTACCTTGATGCGATCTACAGCTTCTTGTGCCTGAGACATACGAGCGTTGGTGGAAGGGTTCCTGTTTGATTGCAGCTGTGTGGAACCAAGGTATTTGGCTCCAAATATGATACCATCTAAAAGATCCTCAGGATCACATGGACCAGGAACTAATATAAAGAAAAAGCAAATGTCTAGCGCAGTAATAACAGTCTGTCATGATATAGATATTATTTTAACAGTAAGCATTATGTGTCATTACATTATCTTACCATCTTTATAGGAAGGTTCAGTTTTAGTCTGTTAACAAGAAAGAGGAAAAGTTCACACAAAGGCTAATATTTTAACTAGTGATATAAAGTTGAGCTCTTATATAAACACAAATAAGAAGTTTAACACTAAATTCACAAAGTGCTGTCCTGAGACTTTTTTTCAGATTACAGTGTTAACCCATTGTATGGTGCTGTGACACACTACTATTTATTACTAAACTTGATACATGTCTAGTTGAACTGCAGTAAGAAAGTAATCGCACACCAAATAATTCTCTAGTTTTAGTGAAACCTGGGAGACGTTAAGTGCATACTATGGCAGATGGCAAAATACAGCAAAGCAAATTCACACTAGAACTCGTGTAAAAACTGCTCTGTACATCTGAGACATCCAACTCACAGCAGCCATGAGATGGGCTTACAGATGCTGTTGTATTAATGTTATAGTACACTACACAATACCTTAAGTAGTGAGATTATCTAGTACTGGTAAGTGCAGTTTAATGGCCAATGTCTTGACAATTAGAATAAAACATAACAGAAAATAAAAGACTGTCTTTTAACTCCAGAAGTTGCCATTAACAGCTAATCAACATAATCACTTGTTCTAACTCTGTTGATATGTTCAGAGACTTTTTATAAGTAGTACTCAATTGTTTGTCCCCAATACCTGTATATTATCTCTAACCTGTGACTTTGTAAACTGTTTCAGTTTCACTCATTGATTCCCTGTTTCATCTGATTGATCTGCCGTGTTGTATGTCAAACTGTCTATCACTTCAGTCAAAAAAAAAAAGGTATCTGGACCATAATACCATCCTCAAGCGTTGTGGGGTTCCCCTAGATGGGATAGTATGGTACATTACTGTATTGACTATAAATAGTGTAAATTTCCTTTAATTACAAAAAGTGTATCGTGTATAACAGTCGACTTTTAGCGGTCTCTCTGGTGTGTTTATGCACCATTTGCACACAGTTTTCTTATAAAAACATCTGAATGACTGCGACTATAATAATGTCCATTTTGGTCCTTGTTTCACATAATGTTAAATGGTACACCTGCACCCAGAAAGCCTCCTGATAGTCAGGGTATGAAAAGAAAAAGAATAACCCGGAAAGCACAAACTCCCCCGGAATGCATATCACAAAACATTTTACTATTGAAACATTCACATACCCCTTCAGCATTATCCAAAGCCATCTCTTGAGAGGAAACTCCTTTGAACTGCTGCCACCGTTCCATGATATTGTGCTCTGTGTAGCCTGCCGCCATTCGCTCATCCTCAAAGTGGCTGTGCCAGGTATCCAAGCCATATGCCGCAGAGGCCATCTCATCAGCCTCGCAAGTTTGAGGTTCATATCTTAGTTGGCAGTCAGTTAGTTGTGAAGTATGCTCATTATGGTTCTCAACAGTTGGGGCTGAATTAACAGTTTGAGGTTCCTGACATTCTGGGTCCCCCAGCAGAAGTAAAAAGTCCCTCTGATGCCTCTCTGAGAAAAGAAGGCCTGACACATTGTCTCCTTCTAAGCAGTTTTGGTAAGAGTTCACCTCAGGCACCAAGCATGTGATGGTGTGGCTCTCAGTCCCATGTTCAAAGTTGGTTGGAGATTTCAGGGGTTCTTGGGGAACTGGTGTTGGGTGGAAAAGCTGCAGCTGAGTGAGCAAAGTCTGAATGTGCAAGTGGTCTAAATCTCGTTGTTTACCATCTTCTGACTCCTCTCTCGCTTGCTCTCTGACATTTTTCAGTGGTTCAGGAGCAGCTGACTGACTCATTATAATCTCCTGACTTGGAAGATCTTCCATTTCAGATGGTGTGAAGTTTGAACGCTGAGCTCCACAGTCACTTAGGTCATCTAATGGTGTATTCATGGAGAAAGATCCAGGTTCATCAACATCCTTAAGCGAACAAGCATCACTGGAAGAGTCAGACCTCCAATCCAGAGGAGGCGGCTCAATTAGGTTAAAGGAATCCAGATCCTCCAGTGGAATGCTATTTGTGTTGTTCTCCATCTGAGATAAGGCAGACTTAGTACTTGCGTGCACTGTAGCATCGGTGGCAATGCCTCTGGCCTCCATACCAATGTTTTAGGCTCGGGTTATTCTGGTTCTACCTCTTGAATCTGTGTGGTATGACATTTCACAAACCAATTTATATTTAGTGACTTAGTCTCTGTTTCATCTGGCTGGTCTTCCATGTTGTTTGTAATACTGTCTATCAAAACATTTCTGGCTTTCATCACACATTCCACTAACACACACGCACGCACGCACGCACGCACGCAAATACATACATGTATGTGTGTGTAGGTATGTATGTATGTATGTATGTATGTATATGTGTGTGTGTGTATGGAGCTGTTGGTTTGTTTGTTTATTTGGCTTCCTAAACATCAGCATCAATGGTCATCTTAGCGACACACACACAAGGTAAAGTTATATCCACACACAAGTTCATCTCAAGACTAGTCTTATATACATACATACATACATACATACATACATACATACACACACAAACAAACATACATACATACATACATACATACATAAACAAACACACGCACGCACGCACGCACGCACAAACAAACAAACAAACAAACAAACAAACAAATAAACAAACAAACAAGCGCGCGCGCGCGCGCGCACAGGTGTATAGTAGGTATAGCTGGTTCAGTAAGCTAACAGCTTATGCTATGATGTATCTCAGTAGTATGACATATACAATAGGTCACAGGTGCATTTCGTCTCTACACTACTAAGATCTCTGCAGCAGAAATAATAACTGATGGCATTCTAAAAACCAGTCAGTGATGACAGAGAGAAAGATTTAATAAAGCTACACAACAGCAGTGAACGCACCGATGGACTGAACTTGAAATGCTCACCTTGTTTCGAAAGTGAGCTGGAACTTTCAACCGCTCAGACAAAGTTGGTGTAGTTCATTTTAAGCTCTGTCTGAGCATAACCATGTATCCGAATATGATAACACAGAGCAGAGTAACAGCGGAATTACACTTAATCTCATTTAAAGTCAATAACAGTCTCACAAATGCCGAGCTCCACTTCCAGTCCTGAAGCCAATCTGCACTGCGCATGTGCAGAGCAGGAAGTCCCGATTAATCGACTGCATAGTCAATCTCAGTAGAAGATAGAAGATCAAACTAGAGTACATTAAATATTGATACAATATTGTAGTATATTATAATATATTAAAATGATAAGCATTAATTATAATAGGTTAATTAATCGATGTATAAACTATAAACCACCACATGCATAATTTATAAGCTAACATTTGCGCTTTTGTTACCTTTAAATATTATCTGTTTATTGCGCTCTCATTTATTTCCTATTTATTTCCTACAGTACTGACTTGAACTACAGTCTAGAGGCTTTTAAATACAAATCCTCATAGACAAGCATGCAAAATAAACGTTTAATAAAACTCTTTCAGTTAGTTTTTTAAAATAAAATTCACTGTTATGTGAAAATGAAATGAAATTATTTCAAGTGTTTTTATCACCACCCAGTACCACCCACACTAGCATATCTTTATTCTTTCAACCTCACCTGTGAGCCTCCAACCTCTCCTCTTCTACATCCTCTAGCCTTTTCTCATACTCTGCCTCCTCAATCTCCTCAAGCTTCTCCTCCTCCTCCACCTCGTCTCCTCCTACTCTACCTCGTCCAGTCTCTCCTCCTGCATCTTCTTCTGCATCTCTACTATCTGTCAAGAATGAAAGATACAAAAACAATACAAAGATGTATTGTTGTATGGCATATGAACAGCAGGAGAATTTGGGATGCAACAAACATAGATTTTAATGGTTAAAGACTGAGGAAGAAACTCAATTATTATGTGTAATTTATTCCCCAACTACATTTATAATCCAAGGTTTTATGGTATTTTATTATTACAATACCCACAAACGTTCATTATTGGTGTTCCGTAAACAGTTGCTGCCTTTCAACACACACAAAAACATGAAAATAATATGAATGTAATTGAAAAAAGTGTACATTTATGAGCCTTGTTAAAATCTGTGTGAGGTTCTACAGTTATAATAATAATAATACAATGTATTTGTCAGCACTTTCAATTCAACTCACACTTTACCACTTTCAAACATAATTACATAATATGAACATATAAATTGCAATACATACGTTAAATAATAAATGTAAATAATAATAATAAAAAGTAATTTTTTTATTAACTATTTCTACTACTATCATCGCTATTAATAATAAGTAAACGGTGCATGAGATTTCAGGCGTGAGAGGGTCACTTACACTTTGACGTCCAGAAAAGTCTCTTATATCAGCGTTTCTTTCCTTAGACATTCAGCCTGGCTAATTACCAAACACGTGCACACACATACTACATCATAATATCAAAAGTTTCATTTACATACGAGACTCATATGTGAAATGATTTGTTTCTGAGCAGTGTAAAACTTTAAAATCTAATATTTGTATATCTCACACTGCTTTATTCACCTGAACCACTTCTGGACATTCTCCAATCCTACATTTAAGATGCTCCTCTGCTCCGGTTCCACGTAAGCTGTTCTTTCATCTCTTTCAGTGCAGCGTTACACAGACCACAGATGGCTAGTTATTTAGGTATAAATGTATTTCAATAAAAAAGATTGTAGATATTTCAAAGTAGACAAATATCAGTGTTGTAGCTAAGTTTCATTTATACGTAAGAAATGTGTCAGGTAAATAATTATACAGGCATTTCACTCTAAAGGACTCTCAAAGGAATTCATACTACTCACAGCAAAATTATCATCCTCTCTGGTTTAATATTTGTGGGTACTGTATATGAGTAAAATTTAACATTTTTTCTATTCTATAAATTACTGTCAAATGCCAAATAAAAACCTATTTGCAGCAATGACAAGGTCATATACAATAATACAGTATCTTCAGATCTCAATTAATAACACAAATAAAACCAATTTACATTAATTTAACTATACAATACTAATAAAATAACTTTAAAGATCAAAATCAATATTTCAATCACAGATTTCATGTATTTGTATTTATTTGGTTCAGGTGATCACCAACTTAGCACCTAATAAAGTACCACAATGTGACACACAATGTGTGTTGGAATTTATCAGGAATTTCATACAGGAATGGAACTACTGCCATACATTTAATTAAAATTTAGAGTGGTATCAACTTCTTCCATAACGTATTATTTTCTACATCATGTGTTTGCTTTCCTCAGTGTATCAGAACTCTCAGAATAACAATTACAAAGAAGAATACATTTGACAAAAAAATATTGTCAAAACAACAAGTACATAAATCAATGATCGAGACATAAAATATCAAAATAATTTTTAAAAAATCATCAATCATCAAACCATTGCCAATAATGGTAAAGTGAGAAAATCTACTTTAAAATGTTACTATTTCCAAAATATACTTCTCACAGAAATGAGGGGATAATTCAACATGAATATGAAGTGATTAAATTAAATAAGAATTTAATTTCATTTAATTAAACAAGATCGTTAGAAAAGCAATTGAAAGTCAAAGATTGAAAAGTTGTTTGATTATGCAAATGATCAATTATTGTGATTGAGTAGTAAATGACATATTCAAGGAGGTGAACAGAAGAGACAGCAGTAGACTAGACAGCAGTGCCACATATTGACGGTTCAGTAGGGTGTATGATCGCACAAGACTGCCAAAACACACTGACAGTGATGAGGCATGTAAAGGATCAGATAGTACAGCAGTTCTTGTGGAATCCTCTTCATATTCGTTTTGACATATCCCCCAACTTTTGTGAGCAGTGTCATTAACTAATACTAATGTGGATTTCATATTTTAACTCATTTATAAATGTACATATTTCACAATACAGGTATTTTATCATATATTATATATACACATTGTTTGCTTCCAATTCTGATTAATTAATACAAATTAAGTACAATTGTTACAATTATTATAATTGTCATTATTTATAAAATAAAATTATTATTCATCTCAGTAGCTCTGTAGAACTTACGCCTTTTGTTTTACCACTAAGTGCGAGTAAACACTCTGGGTATGGTACTAGTGTCTAGTATATCATAACAGACTACGGAAATGCAAATATGCACCTTTTCTGCAAAAAAAGATTAGCTACATTACACTGCACCATGTCATTTTAGTCACTAAGCCATGCCTGCTGTATTCCACACAGTGATGAGGCAGTACCCATTAGTCCCACTAGCCAAACAGGGAATTTGCCTGCCCACAGAAATCCAGGTGGCATCCAGTGAATAGCGTTGCTCAGATCTGCTAGGCTGCTCAAAACATTGAGAAACTCTTCTCGAATCTGTTTCTGAATATCAACCGTAGTGTGAACTGCACCTTCCCTAGAAAAGACAAACCTGTTATACCAAAAGTCTCTATATTCCTAAAGGAAATAACAAATTTACTCAAAGAGTTTAGATCAATAGTGATGTGAATATATAAACTCACCTGCCATTACCCTGCCCTGCTTTCCTGTGCTTCTGTGCTTTTCTTCGTAATCTCTGAATATTTCTGAAAGATCTGAATCCAAGACAACATTGTGTTCATTTTCTCCCAATTCATTTAGATCCAATTACCCTCTACATATACAAGCCACTATGTTTATTAAGTGCAAATAAGCCAAGTCAAAATCAACAATTGGCAAATCTAAAATTGAGCAAGCCTAGGGTGACAGTGGCAAGGAAACATTCCCTGAAAGTAAAAAGAAGAAACCTTGGGAGGACCAAGACTCAAAAAGGGACCCATCCTTAATGGGTGGCCTAGATGTTAATTAAGAAAATACTTAAAAGTGTATTAAAGTAATAGTAAAATTAATTAAATATTAAAATTTAAATTTTTGGAGGTACATCGTCTCTTAATGACTGAAAAGCCTAACTGAAATCCCTGCTTGTTGGACTACACCAGCTTTGGCAAGTACAGGTATTCCCCATTTTACGACTGCCCAACTTGCGATATTTCAAATGTACCATGGGAATCTGATAATAAACATAAATAAACATTCAGTGGAAACCGTACTTTAAATATATATATATACTTTCTGAAAGCGACACGGACAGATATGACAGAGCACATGCCCAGAGCACAAGAGCAGGATCCCTAGCTAAAGTCCTAATATGGGTGATCCCACAAGTTCACAAATATCACACACGCTCTCGTTTCGTTATTAATACTTTGTCTGAAACCATCTTTTCCTCAAGCACTCCTACTAAGCATGTGTTGCTTTGCTCTATACCTGGGTCCAAATCCTCTCATCCTCATACACTGTTGTGTCATATACAACAATAATCAGATTATTTTATTTTTAAAAATCTCACAAATGACTGGTCAAACAGTCTGAAACAACCTACAATTGCACTACTTGTTCTCATATAAACCAATTAAAACTATTTACGACATTTTGTCATATTTTAAATGTGTCTGTTCACACATATTCAAGGCTTGTTTTACCTGAGCGTCCCCAGAAGCAAAGACAGACCCCAGAGAATTGTGCTCATTGTCCACCATTTGTCAGACTTGATGTTGATAAGTCCTACATCAGCTGCCCAGGCTACATGCTCGCAGGGATAATACAGCTGATCTGAAACATTAATCAGAACTGTAATCCATCGTACCACCTTGTCATTCTCCTGTAAATGATACAGTGAATAAAAGATTATTAAAATACAGCCCTATTCAATGCACAATTGTAAAGTAAAACTGTGAACGACAAGTCCAGCCAGGTGACTAGGTACTCCACCTTGGCTCCTAGGCCATAGCTCAGTGAGTAAGCAGCCATAGAGAGGTCATCAAACAGCCGCAGTATTGTACGACAGTGACTGAGCTGAGCTGAGAAGAGCAGTAGACTTTTTCCGAGCTGAGACGAGTTGCCAGTCTTCTGGGAAATGGCTCCGCCAACAAGCTGTGATCCATAGCACAGTGTTCTTATCTAGGTCGGGGCCAGAAACAAAGGAAAATGCATCACCAGTGAACTATTCTGCCAGAACAAACGGGTCTTTCTGGTGTTCCATCTCTTTGAATTTAGATTAGAAGGAGTGCAACCGAAGCACATTTAAGGAAAGGAAAACAGTCCATATCAGGACAAACTATGCTATTATAAAGGAAGCATGTGCAGTACCTGTTGCTCTGCCTATGTGGAAACTCCGAGCCCACCGTGATCTCCCAGTCTACTTTAACAACAGGTTAGTCATGGTGGCCATGATTTTTCACCTGATTTCTTAGCTGTGCTGTAATGCTGTGAATTTCCCTCTCTATGATATTAAATGGTGATCTACTGGATACAAATATAGTAACTGTCATGATCATAAGATCATTTTACAGGCATCCTGTACAGCTCTACCAAAAAGGCTAATTAATTACAATGTACATACCACACCCCACATTTCCACTACTCCATAAAAGGCATTTGCCCCCAAAATGCTGTCCAAACTACTAGATCACTGTACCAAATTACAATTTGGAAAACAAAGGAAGTAGACTTCATTCTGAAAGGAAACTGACCTCTAGCTTCCTTCAGAATGTTTTAGTTTATTTTATAGTGTAGTTTGAGTCAGCTGAGCAGGGCTAATGGTCAACAAACAATAGTTCCAAACAATAACATTTTTCCAGTGATATTTTGGCCCATTCTTACTGCAAACACATCTTAAGGTGTGCAACAGTCACAGGTCAGTCCAATACAAGCACCCTCTTCTTCCATATCCTTGCCTTTATAATGAGTGTATGAGTGTAGCATGTGGTTTTGAGTATTTCAGGATCAAATGAAAACACCACAGTTCATTATTTTATGAACCACATCCATTTAGAAATAAATGCAACACGGTAAAATTAAGTGTTTCCACTATTTGGTCAGATATCTATAGGTGTAAACTGAACTGTAAATATCACCTTTACCTGTACTATCCAGACAGACATGGAATTTCCCATTTGATGAGGCAAAGAGCTCATCTACTGCTTATTCACAATATTCACATCACTTTTTTTCATGAGCCAAGACTTCTGATAACAATAAACTTATTTTTTTTTTGTTGATTGGAAAGCCAAGACAAGAAAAAGACTGTCCTGTGCTTACAACAAATGTTCAATATGACACAAGCGCAAAACAATTCTAGCAAGACATGAGGACTGGAAATTTGTGACAGCTAAATCTCTTGAGAGGGCCAGCAACAGCCTTACAACACATTTAAAGTGACACCAAAACCAAATTCATGGAACCACTGTGATAAAATGGTAATCCTCTATAGAAAAAACAATGCATCAAGATGCAACAATAACTAAATCACAACCCTCAATACCTCAACGGTATTGTGATGTGCCTATCAATTCTCACCCTTGATTTTAATGCTAAGGTAAAGTAAATATTTTCACAAGACAACTGTATGCAAGTCATATACAGCACAAATGTGTCCACAATATCACTGAAGGTACAAATGGAAGCATAAAGTGTTATATTCATGGCTAAACTTTTAGGGAAATTCAAAATAAGAACATAAAATACAGTCGTGCAATCTTATGGCTCTGTGTAGGTAAAAGCCGTAACACTTCACTCAGACAGTAGTTTATATAGTTATAGTTGACAAGAGAATACAGAGGTAGCGGATGGACAAAGAAATTAATTCTACTTATAATAGGTAATAATGCCATATACAGGTTTTTACAAAAATGTAGCGGAAAGGCATCCAGACAAATGTGCACAATTAAGTAAACACAACAACCGATGCAACATCTGGGATTTACCCTTTTATTTTTCATCAGCTTATTTGCTTGTGGAATGACAATGCACTGTTTTACATAAAAAGCTCTTTGAACTTTGAGTATTTAGACTCTATAGTCCAAAGGCAAAAGTCTGACTAGTGTCCTGTTAGGTAAGGCTTCATAGAAAGCAACAGTTATCATGGGTGCTAAAATGTATTTTACTAAGTTTAAGGCTGTGCATTATGACCAAAATTTCAGATCCTGATAAGAACACGCATGATATAGTACATTTACAGTGAATTCAGTGAGTACATTTATCTTTTTTTCATTCAAAAATAAACTAAATGTTCTTGGCAGACTATCAAATATTCAATAATTACTCTTGTAAACTGCAAGATTTCTTATTTAGCAATATCTCTATAAGCAGTGGGAAAATTGACAGGGAATAATGTTAAACGGCACCCGCCTTCTCCTCTCTTTCAAAATGATATGTTTCTATCTGGTAATGTCCAGCAGTATACTCAAAATAACGTTCAAACTTCAGACATTTATGGTGACCTCATTGTACCTCATTTATTCATGTACTTACATATCAGATCTACACTCTGTGCTTATTAGGTTCCGTGGGATCTGACTTTAACCACACCCACTACATAAGTTAATTTAATTAAGGCAATTCTATTACAAATATTTACTACTCAAACCCAGATCACCACCAGATCAAGGGTGGGCTGGAGAATTGCCACTTCACCACACAAACGCCTAATCATTAAAATTTGGAGATTCATAAAACATTTGAATTCTCCAGAACTGATATCTGCTATTTATTTTTGCAGGATTTAGTGTACTAAATTGGTATATTTTAAACCAGCTAACTAACACACACACACACACACACACACACACACACAAACACAAACACACACACAAACACACACACAAACATCTCAGCCTCATCCTTTCAGGGTCTGAATGTTACAATCCTGCACTATACAATGGTTTTAAAATACAGTATTTTGTAGCAGCCTCTAGCCTTGATGACCTCCATGCTAACCATACTGATATTTATTTAATAAAGAAATTAATTATTTGAAGGAACTGTTTCATTTTGTTTTAACTCTTTCGGACTTGATCATCACGGTCAGCATCAATTCTTACTTATAGCTATTTCTCTTTCATGTCTTCATTCATTGACTCAGTCTGTGTCTGCTCTTGGATTCTTTAGGATGCCACTTAAACTCATTGTTCAGCAAAGTCTAAGCCTGCATTTAGAGCACAGAACACAGACTGAGTCTAAAATAAATATTTTAAATGATTTTTTTCATGATTTTACCCCACTTCCCTGAGCCTGGGTTGCATCACAGGGTTGGATAGGTGTCACTGCTGCAATGCCGAACAGTCTTTATTAGAAACACCCAATCATCTCTGAATGCCAACAAGGCCAGATGACATCCCAGCAACTTAAATACAGGTCACGTCTATTATCCATATGGTATATACAGTGGTGAAAATAAGTATTTAATACACAGTCCATTTTGCACCTACAAAAAATGGAGAGGTCTGTCATTTTTATCGTAGGTACATTTTAACTGTGTGAGACAGTTGAATAAAAAAAAATCCGGAGAATCACACTTTATGATAAAGAAAATAATTCTTTAGGTATTTTCTTGCATAAAATAAGTATTTGACACAAAAGAAAAACAGAAGCTTTTGTTTGCAATTACAGGTCATATGTTTGCTGTAGTTCTTGACCATGATTTTGGCTCACTCCTCCATACAGATGTTCTCCAGATCTTTCAGGTTTTGGAGCTGTCGCTGCGCAATACTGAGTTTCACCTCCCTTTAAAGATTTTCTATTGGGTTCAGGTCTGGAGACTGGCTAGGTCACTTCAGGCCTTGAAATGCTTCTTATGGAGCCACTCATTAGTTGCCCTGGTTGTGTGTTTCAGCTCACTGTCATGCTGGAAGACCCAGCCACGGCCCATCTTCAATGATCTTACTGAGGGAAGGAGGTTGATGGCCAAAATCTCACGATACGTGACCCCATCCACCCTCCAATACGATTCAGTAGTCCTGTCCCCTTTGCAACAAACGCCCAAAGTATGAGTCCACCCCCACCACCATGCTTCACGGTTGGGACGATGTTCTCATAATTCTTCTTCTTCCAAACATGGCGAGTGGAGTTAATATCAAACAACTCTATTTTGATCTCATCTGACCACATGAGCTTCTGCCATGTCTCCTCTGGATCATCCAGATGGGTACTAGAGAACATTAAATGGTTCTGTACATTTGCGGGTGTGAGCAGGGGGACACTACATGCCCTGTAGGATTTTTAATCCATGACTGTCATCTTTGAGACTGTGGTCCCAGCTCTCTTCAGGTCATTGAGCAGGTCCTCCCATGTAGTTCTGGGCTGATTCCTGACCTTTCTCGGAATCATCCTTACCCCACAAGGTGAGCATGGGCATGGAGCCCCAGACTAAGGAAGATCTTGTCATCCAGTCATCTTGTGTTTTCCATTTTCTAATAACTTAGCCAACAATTGTTGTTTTCTCACCAAGCTGCTGGCATCTTGTCCTGTAGGCCATCCCAGCCTTGTACAGACTTACAATTATGTCCCTGCTGTCCTAAGACATCTCTTTGGTCTTGTGCGTGGTGGAGAGATTAGAGAGTAATTTATTGCATGTGTGGACAGATGTCTTTTATACAGGTAGTGAGTTCAAATACGTGCAATTAATACAGGAGGGTATCTTAAAGAAAACGAACAGGTCCGTAAGATCTGGAATTCTTGCTGGTTGGTAGGTGATCAAATACTTATTGTATACAATAAAATGTAAATTAATTATCGAAAAAAAACATACAGTGTGACTGTGTTTTTTTTATTCTGTCTCTCACAGTTGAAGTGTACCTATGTTAAAATACAGACCTCTCTATTCTTTTTCTATTCAACTGTTTAATATATCCCAGGTCATAACGCATGCTGCTGTAATGTGATAATCAGCATTATTTGCCATTTGGTTTGTTCATGGTTTTGGCTGTTAGATGTACATATCAAATCTGCTAACCTATTAAACCCTGGACTTGTACTTCGGACCTTATTTTTCATTACTGCACTTAATGCTTACGACTATTCAGAACTGTAACCGGACAGACACTGACAACCACACAACAATCATTATGAATATTATGATATTTCATTAGATTAGTACTCAAGCTTACACGCCTTGTTTAATAACGCTATTCTTTTCTAGCAATAATGCTCTTGTGCTCCAGTTCTAAAGACACTCACCACTTTATCTCTTCCTCTGTACGTCTCCAGCAAACTCACCACTGACTCGAGTGAATTCTCCATGTTTATAATTCGGTTATAATCTTCTGATCATTACAACAGGAACTACAGCGATACTGCTACAGAAATGACCCGAGCTAATAAACCCAGCTAGCGTTACCTCATTATATTTGTATATTTTGTCAACAATTTATCTGTTTGTTAAAAGCTCGCGTGCGGATCTAATCAGTCTGAGCTAACGTTTCAGAGCTTCAGTAGAACAGCGTAGAACGAAAGAACGAATTATTTCTGAACTTCAGACACGAACCCATGTCTCAGGACCAAAATAATAGATCACCTATTCAGATCGCTAGAGCACAAGCGGTAGGTACTGCTGATCACATAAAGTAAGTACCCCCTCCACGTGATCAAAACGGAATAAAATATTGCTCTAGGTTTGTGCTGCTTACGTTTTAAATATATTAAACATTGCATTTTTGCATTTTGTTTATGTTACGTTATCCTGTGACGTCACGAAATCCCCACGAGTGGCCACACCGCACCAAAGCGGTCTGTTCGTTTGTGCTGGTTTGTGCCGTTAAAATGAAAAGTTTGTGATATTTTCATTCATAGGTTATAGAGCCTTAGTTCTTAAGGAGAACTAAGAGAAGTTCTTATAGAGCCTTCATTATAGAGCCAAAAGTGAAGCGAGTGACGTAACGCAACCACCGCCATATGAGCCCATATCGGGTCAAAGAAGTCTCGGTCGTTTGTGCTCCGTTTGGGCCGTTAAAATTCATATTTGTAATATTTTCACTCTCAGGTTACAGACCTATAAATGGTGGGCCAGTGACGTCACTTCCCCATCAGGCGACAAATAGCTACAAAGTGGCCTCGTTGGTTTGTAAGTATAAGTATAATATTGATTTTGTGTACTTTTTATACTAGCCATTTACTAGCATTATCAAAGTCTGTGATCATTTTCCCTACATAAATAAATACATAAAATTGTCATTATCAGTGCATAATTTTAATTATTAATATAAAGTATTAAGTATTTACAGGTTCTTAATATTTAATTCCTAATTAAATTCTATATAAGCTTATAGCCATTAATTCTTTACTTCAAAGCGACCTGAAGAATCACCTATACCAGTAAACAATAGTATGTATCAGTATAGACTGTATAACACACACTGCACTGATTCTGTAGGATAGACCTACAATGTATATGGGTAATACGTTGCCGCATTTACTCCATTCTGTTTACCTGAAGGACTTAAAAAATAGTAAGTTATTTTAATTTGGGTTTACTTGAGTATGAAAAAAACTATACTTTCATTAATTTTGAACTATTTTTTGGTGTAGCCTATTTTTGACATGATACTGTAGTACTCTTTTGTAAATATACTGCTCACAAAAATTAATGAAAAAAAATTATATATATATAAAAAAAAATATATATATATATTTTCTATTTTAAAAATGAAATATCCCCTAATGTTTGTGAGCAGTGTATTTGGATGTGTACTTTCAGTTTAGTGCAGTAAAAAGTAACAGTACTCTCACTTTAGTATAATAGAATTAATGTACTCTCAACTACATATTGACCAGTTTATATTCTATAAATACATACGTGCATAACACATACTGTATAGCATACACTGCACCAGTATGTACTACACACTACATACTGACTGCATCCGTATATCCTCTATACACTGAGTCATCAAAGAGCTGTGTAGTTATTGAAGCATGAACTAATCACACCATTTATTGATATAAGGTGTAGCTTATGTTCGATTGAAATAAAAACCCAAAAGTCACACTTTGCGGATAAACTTCTCAAACCCTATTAATACTATATCATACTTTGCTTAATTAATCTCATACTGACAGTTTTCACTATATATCACAACATTTATCATCATACTACCCAGTCTGGTGACTGATGATGATTTATATATTAACCAGCACACTTCAACATTAAAGAATTTCTGAAAAGATACGTTGCAAAAGTCACAGTATAGAGGTCAGCAATAATTTTATCTACAGAAAATAATTACTGTACATTGATAAATGTTATAAAACCCAATAATACAAACCTAGAGCACTGGCATAAAATATCACCTAATCTTTGTGGGCAGTGTTTATATATATATATATATATATATATATATATATAGACATATATCGACATAGACATGCACACACACGTGTATATATATACAAGTAGATGTAACCACTGGGTGACACGCTTTGAGGACACATACTCAGTTTACAAGGTAACAAGGAAACAAAGCCATTAACAGTCATTTGAATGTAATGTCAAGCTGTTTCTTTTTTTAAAATTTGTGTACAATATTATATCTGTGATATTTGTATGTCATTACAAGCAACAATGTAGTCAGACATTGCAATTTATTCAATTACAAGAAATATATTTTTGTCCAAGGCACAGCGTTTTTCTAAATGAAACACAATTATTCCCCACAATCTGCAGTCCTGTCTTGTGCAGGAGTGAAGAGTTAGCACGTGTAAACATTATTACATCTGGCAAAATGATTTATCATTCATTTTTTTCACCCAAGTCCTCTGGCAGACTTCTGTTCTCAAGTCCTGTGTGGTGCACGTCCATCATTATCGTAAACATCTAAGATAGTAAAAGAAGTCATGGAAGGATTAGAAGTCAACAATATTTTAAGCACAACACCATTGCATCAGTGCATATATTGTGTATGTAGTTAATAGAATTAAAGCATATAGAAGTTAGTTCTGAACAGAAACTGTCATCGTTAATATTAACTTTTATAATAACTATTATCTGTCTGATTTAATCAGTACTATTAGCTTCAACAGGAATAATTAATTTGGACACAAGTACCTGTCAGTTTGTCAACATCATCATATATTTCATTTTCCCTGAAAAAAAAGAAATACATTAAATAATAATAATTATAATTATATATATTAAACCCATACTTATATATAAGATATATATATAGAATTTAATATATATTCTGTTATAAATATGATAAATATTGAATATTGTAGAAAAAATATATGAGATGATTATAAATGTATTTTATAAGTGTTATAATAATAGAAATTACACAATAATACATACTCTGGAAGAAGGTAGCTTCTGGGCACATATCCATCTGAAAATCAATGTTAAAACAGAGATAAGTATATATTAATTGCATTCAATAGCATAAAGTAGTTCCATAGTCTTTCTCACAAGAGGGCGCATTATACATACATTTTCCATGTTCGTTTCGACAGAGTACTTTTTTCTCATTAGTCTGCTGGATCACTTCTAGGATTTCTCCCCTGACAACAGACAGGTCCTTCCCGCTACCCTTCTTTATGTTGGCATTTGGGTCCACCATCATGCAGCAAAGAACACTGATGGGTCCATCAAACTGTCATTGCCAAAAACACAGCACACCTTCTATCCTTGGCAGTTCCAGGTAATATTACAGAAAAATACTCACAGAGGTACATCTTATCTTATTTTTTTGGTTTAGGGATGCAAATGTACCTTAAACTTTTTCCTAAATTCCTTCTCCTCCTTCTCCAGCTTCTTATTCTTTTTGGGATCATGGCTAGGAAATGAGAACTGATCATAACTTTGTGACCAACATATTCATCATACAACACTATTCTTATGATAACATAAAAATGATAGTGTTATCTTGATATAGAGAATAGATTTTATATAGATGATAACAGAGGCAAATGAGACAAAGCTTCATTCTCTGACCTGTTGCCAGAGAGTTAGATATTAACAAAGAGAGAGATGAAATGATGCTTGGTTACTATTTAACCAGGATGCAGTCAATGCATGGGCCATTCATGTATAGTCCATTTGATATGCTACTGCTTTTAAAATTAATTATTAAATGGAAACAGTGTAACCATTAACATGTGTGCTGGTATTTTTTTTTACAAAAAGTAGGGGATATTTCAAAATGAATACAAAGGGATAAAAGAACATCAGAAAAGCAAATGACAGGTCAAAGATGGTTGTTCTGTAATGGAAATGAGACAACTTTTATTTAAGTGGTGAAACCATGTAACATGCTGAAAGTGCTGGAGTATCTGAACGTTTCCTGATCTTGAAAGCGCACATAGTGCAATTTTTAGGCCCAAAATGACTGTGTACACTAATTAGCTAAATTTTTCGCTTAATGAACAAGTAGTATAGATTAAACTTATACTTCAATACCATGTCTCAGGTGGAGGAAGAGGGAAGTCATCCTGTATGGTATGCTCTATATCATCATATACCTCTGCGAGAGAATAAAATGCATGAGAAGTATGTACTAATTATATGATTATACTGCGTTAATATACAATGACCTTCAAATCACTTACCACCGCTTACATTCAGACTGCTACAATATAAAAAAATACAAAACAGTATGATCAACATAAATATATGCTCTTAAAAATGTATAAGGTAATGTAAATACCAAAATGGTCAGTGCAAACTGGTTTTCACTGACCTGTTTAGAGTGTCTGAGCCAATATCATCATAGACGTCCTCATCCTCATGGATAGGAGGCGGTAAGTCAGGTGGGGGAGCTTCCTTACGAAGTTTCTGTTTTATTTTTTCATAGTCCACAACAACACACATGTTACTGATGTATCCATCTTTAAAAGAAAAAGAGCAAACATTTGCATTATTATTACTTATAAGCCAACAGGGTTGCCTAAAGAATGATAGAAATAATTTCCAATAAGTATCTCAAAGTTTGGTCAGAATGACATTTGAGCTTAAGTGTCTCATCACTCTTTATAAGTTCCACAGTCGATCACAGCTAAAAATTACATTATTAGAGATTTGCAGGATCTTCATTAACTTGCAAGTTAGCTGGTTAATTGTGTTGCTACCTGCTAGCCTGTTACCGGTACTTTGGTATGTGTGAGTTTGCATCTAATTTTGTCAGCTCATGTTTAGTTGAAGTTTAGAAAATGAGCAAGGATTAAGTAAATAAGTTTTTGGAGCATTAATTGTACTATGCAGTTTACAGTTTTAATATTTTAAAATCAAGGCTGTTCATGAGGGTGGCTCTTACATTCCCCATTCATATTTCGGGCTAACCATTTTCCCTCTGGGTTGTTCTTCACACGCACAATCTCTACCCATTCTCCAGTCCGTACACGCAGATCGCTTTTCCCACCCTGCCAGTCCTCCCTCACCCGAGCTGTGTGGAGCACCTCAATCTGTCTTGTCAGCTACAGTAAAAACAAAGCCACATAAATAGCGATCAAACAAGACATTGATCAAGTGCTGAAAAAAAAACAAGCAATGGGCTATGGCTATTCTAATCTGGTAAAAAAAAAGCATGCACTTATCAAATATCACAGTGCATAAATAGTCATAAATGATTGTATGCACAAAAACATACCTTGAATTTTTTCCGGTACTCATTTTCTTTTTTCAGCCTTTCTTTTTGCTCTTTCTTTTGTAATCCTTGATGTAGTTTCTGTTCCTTTAGTTTTTTCTTCTCTGGAAGCACACTATCCTCCTGACTGCGATTCAGCATAGTAGTTCAATAGAAACAGATTATCTTAGAACTGAAAGCTTATCATTTGATAATATAACATGTACCATTTTACTTACTGCTATAGCAGAACACTGAGGACATTTAAATGCTGTGTAAGGCTATAATGACTTACTCCTCAATATGTTCATATATATCACTTTGATCGCTCTCCTATAAAGCAAGATCAGGAAAACAAATATGCACACAAGGACACAGACACAGAATGTTTATTAACATTTTGCAACTATAGCAAGAAGAAACAATGAATTATTGGATTCAACTCACCTCATCGGCCTGAGACGAGAAACTGCCAGTCCATGATTCTATAGAAGCACAAAATTAATAAACATAGTTAATGAAATTTCCATTTACCTTTCCGAGTCATGTGTTCATCTGTAGTTTTTCTTCAATAGATGAATTAATGCATTAGATGGTATGTCACATTTAACTCTTATCACATATCCTGTTGGCGGTGGGGATAGGGGGATTCACATGGGTGTGGGTGAGGATATACACTGAACAGGGCACCAATGCATAGTGGGACTGGGTATAGGTCACAGCAGTCTACCCTCCTCTCCCTCAGACATGGCTAATTATGCTACATCTGACTTGACAGGAAAGGTGACGAGGCTCGAAACCAAGTCAACACAGTGATTAAACATTAGCTAATTGCTGCTGCAATACCTGTGCCAGTGAGCAATATTTCAGAATTAGTAATAATTAAATAAATACAAAGGAATTGTATTTTAATTGGGTATTTTATTCCTGTATCAGGAATATGCAATAATAATAATAATAATTAAAATAATAATTACAACCCTGGTTAGCTTAATTTTATTCGTTAATAAACATTCACTCCTAACAAATTTGGAATGGTAAAGCATTTACTACTTTGTAATGTTTTCACTCCTTTTCACCACACTTGTAAGACAGAGAAAACCGTGTTTTAGTGTTTCAGGCATTATTTTGTCCCATTATTTCTGCAAATACATCTTAAGTTGTACTGTGCAAGAGTGCAGGGTCGGTGTTGTTGTGTTTTTTCTTTTCAAAATTCTCTATGTTTAATATGACTCTAAAATTTCAGTATACTATTCTGCATTTATATTGCATCACAGAAGTTTAAATGACCTTTGCCAAGGGCACTGACACAACCCCAAACCACAAAAGACCCTGGCCTTTGGAATTGTTGCTAATAAAACAAGTGGACCTTTTCATCTTTGGGCTGGAATATTGGTTCTCCTGACCACGATACACACTTCAATTGTGTGATGGTCCATACCCAGACGCCTCCAAGCCCAGCAAAACACTTTTGCACAGTAAAGTTTGAAATGGCACTTATGAATGTAACTTATTATAGTGCTTGGCATAAGTTTGCCAAAGTAGCCCCTTGTCCCTGTGGTTATATCAGCTTTAATGAGTAATCGTTTTGGACGCAGTGCTGACGCAGCTTTCTCAGCTCTTTTTGAATATCGGTCTTGTGACCATAGATATCAACATTTTATAACAAAATGGCATAAATCGGGCTAACACTAGTTGTAATAATAACAAATGTTGCAAAGTCCTCATGAAATTTAAAAATGTAGTTTACCAATAGATGGTGGTTTTGGAGGAGGAGGTGGAGGTGGGGGCAAATCAGTGTCATCATACGTGTCATCTTCAATTTCAATGTTCCTAAATAAAAAACAGAACAGAAAATAGTAAGCTCTATGTCTGTGAAACTAGATTCAAAGCTAGACGCAGAACTGCATAGCAAGTATTCATCTAACGCTGTTTCTCATTCTGCAGAACAATACCTTCATTGCTGTGGTTTCTGCAAAAGTTTAAGGAAAGTATTTGCAGTGCAGTTTGTAGTGTCTGCACCCACACACAATCTGAGGGTGTTAAACACTAACTGCACATATCTGATATGTGTTATTTTTAATTCTGTTAAAAACAATTGCCTCTACCATATGTATACTCTTTTCCTAATCATTAATACTACATTACTTTATTTATTATTACATTCCTAACCTTAACATTAGCATGACAACAAAAGCACTTAAATCTTCCCACTTACGTTATCGCTGTACAAGAGACAGAAGACATCAAATAAGCACTTACATCTTTGAAATTGCTTGCGTTGGTGTGTTAGGTAATCTTTGTGGCCGCAGTCGTTCTGTTAATAATACAGACAAAAGATGTCAGAGACGTGCTGACGTTAAAACACAAGTGCTCTAATATTGAACCAAAACACTCCATACAGACAGCCATAGCAATGATATATCCAAATCCTAATCACAGACATGAGCCTTTCCTGCTGTGGTTCAGACAAGGACTACCACTAGAATTTAGGGGCATCTCAGTGTCACTGCTGAGGAGAATAGTCCAGCAGCCAAAACTATCCAGCCAACAGTGGGTAGTGTGTTATCCTAGGAAAACATGTACTGTGAAATTTGAGAGTAGAATCATGAAGTGACCAAATTACCAACAAAATCCATAGCAGAACTGTGAAATCATTTATGTTCAGTTCATAAGCAACCAAGTTTACAGTTGTACTATGAATTTTGACAGTGGAACTGTGAAGTGGCCAAATTACCATCAGTAATTTATAGTACAACTGAGAAATTTATGGTCAAACTGTAAAAGTTCACAATTTAATTGTCAAACAATTGACAGATATACTATGAAATTTCACAGTATGTTTTTTTTCCTGGGGTGAGTACTGATGAAGGACTAGAGAATGATTGTGTAGTGTCAGATGAGCTGTACTGTCCCTGAGTTTACATCTAATGTATTAATAGAGTGTACACTGAGCAGGGACAGTGTGTAAATACACCAAATGCGCTGTTGTGTCTGATTCAAGCGCTAACATGCCACCACCATGGCAGTTAATTTGATAATTATGCTGGTGGTAATTTTCGATAAGGGTCTACAGAGACAGTTTGTCAAAATTGCTGATTTTTGTCTTTGTTAGTGGTATTTTTAGAAATGAATAACGAGGAGAACAAGTACAGAATAGCTATTGTATTATTTCTCAACACAGTAGTATGGATAAATCGTTTAATAATCTTTAAATATATGCTTTAATAAGACATTTTGACGAGGTAGGTTAACTCAACATATCAGGGATGATTAGCTGAAAGGACATCATCCACATAATGAGTCATTTTGGTGAAATGGGTTTGTGTGGTAACATCTCCTGTCCTTCAGTAAGTCGGCTAGTCACAACTAAAAATGAACATTTTGCTGTGCTTTATTTTTACATGAATCGTTATTACATTCTTTTTTGCAGCTACTGGCGCAGTAGTAGACCTAGTATTTGCTACTAACGTGGATATTATCTAGTTACTGTGGTAACTACCGGCCTTCCAATATATTCTATATATTCTAGATTCTATAAACCTAGTGCCTTAGTGTGTATCAATTTGTACAAAACCCAAGGATCTTTTATACATCAAGGTATTGTTTAGTATCCTTTGCATCTTACACTGCTCACTGTTTTTCCAATGTGCTAACGTAGCCTCAGCTGCCTGAATTTAGCTGACAGGTTTGGCGCCTGATGTCGCCTTGTGCTGCTGTAGTCCATCTACTTCAAGGTTTGACGTGTTGTACATTCCAAGATGCTCATCTGCATAAGTTGGAAGCTGCATAACAGGTGGGTTTTTGAGTTACTGTTGCTTCTCTATCAGATCAAACCAGTCTGGCCATTCTTCTTATTTCTGCCCTTACTGGATATTTTCTCTTTTTTCTGACCATTCTCTGTACACCCTAGGTCATGTAGACTGTAAAATGAGGTATGCAGACCATGTAAATCTCAGTAGATCTGCAGGTTCTAAAATAATCAGACACCAACAACCATGCCACATTAATGAACTTCAGCAGGTCGCCTTGATTATGTCTACATTTCTAAATGTATTGAGTTTCTGCCATGTGATTAAATATTTGCATTAAGGAACATTTGAACATATGTACCTTTTTAGTGTCCAATAAGTGTGTATTGCTTTTAATCTCTTCCCTCTAAGAAATGTAGCTGGTAAATTAAAAATTAAGTCATTTTACATATGGGTTACAAAAATGCCCTGGGTTTACCTGTATTTCTTCATGTGTAGCTCGGCATTATTGTCTTACTCTATTCCTGCCATACTATAGGCAAACACATTGATTAAACCTCTGCACCAAACAGCTATTACAACCATATTTACTGTTCAGTATATTTATACTGCAGAGGTTTAATCAATGTGTTTGTCTATAGTGTGTACACACACACTATATATATACACACTATATACATAT
>JAUZST010056599.1:0-23893 GCA_034779995.1 Parotocinclus haroldoi | reverse complement strand
ATAAACACGATGATTTTCCCCTTACAGTATCATAACACTGAGCTCTCCTGCTGTAAACAACAGACGCGACCTTTTATCTAAAGACTATTGGTGGACAACTGACAGTGGGCGTGGACAGAACTGTGTCTCCACCAATAGATACACTGTATTAAATATAAACCATAGCGGGAACACTACCAACTATTCATAAATGAATTCACACATTGGGAATATAATTAGCTCATTCTGTCGCATACTGATTATAAGACTATACTTATAAGTATTTATTTTCTGGATTGTTCCTATAATATTTTTTTCTAGATTCTCAATTACTGAACAAAAACTGCCTGACTTTGTTACCTAGCGCTATTTTATGTATGGTAAGTGCTCTTATGTTATTGCCAGTATAACAGTAATAAAAGTTCTCTCTTCCCATAAACTTTATAGAGAGTGGTTAGTGCTGTCACATCTAGCCCAAGGCGTGTTGACCTGGGTTGGGTGTCACATGCAGGCGCGACTGGCTGTATCTGAGGGAGAGTACTTTGGGTTGGGGATCATCCCTGGAGCTGTAACAGTGATCCCTGTCATTCGGGAAAGGCTCATGCCTGCACCCTATGTTCATTGAAATTCCCTGACCAGTACAAAATAAACATGGAAAATAGTCATTCGACCAATGACTATTACTGTACATGTAATCTATGAACTAGGATATCATAAGCTGATTGAACAATCCAATATAGCCTATTATTGCACCTCTTGTGTTCTGAGTAATTTGTAGTGATTACAGAAACATATGCTAGTATGCACATTTTGTTATGTTGTGGCCTTGTGTGAAGTTCCCCATCATTTTGCACTCAATAATGGCAAATAAAATGGCAGAGTGAAACCAGAGTTTTAGAAAATTAGAAAAAGTGAAAATTCAAATATTGCATTGACATGTTTTCAGACCTAACACCCAGTCCTTGTTGAAACACCTTTGGCAGTGATTCCAGATTCCAGTCTTCGTGAGTATGATACCACAAAGTTTGCACACCTGGATTTGGAGTTTCTCTGCCATTCTGCGAGTTCTCTCAAGCTCTCCCATGTTGCATGAGGACTGTCATTGGACAGCCATTTTCAGGTCTCTCCACAGATGTTTCAAACAAGTTAAAGTCATGGCCCTGACTGGGCCACTCAAAGACATTAACAGTGTTGTCCACATCCACTCCTTCGTTGTCTTGGCTGTGTGCTTATGGTCATTTTTTTGTTGGAAGGTAAAGCTTTGGCCCAGTCTGAGGTCCCAAGCATGAATCAAGTTTTTATTATATATATATATATATATATTATAATGAGAGACTGCTTCATTCAGTTTTCCCCCAAACCTGTCCAGTCTCTCTGTACCAGCCCCTGAAAAACACCCCCACAAGGTTTCACTGTAGGGGTGGTATTGGGCAGGTGATTAGCAGTGCCTGTATTTCTCCAGACTTGATGCTTAGAACTGAGGCCAATTTTGGTTTAATCAAATTAGCTTTCATGTGTTGTTTACTGAGGAGAGAATTCTGTTTGGCCATCCTGCCACAGACTCCATATTGGTGAAGTGCTGTAGTTATGGTTGACCATCTGGAAGTTTCTCCCATCTGCACACAGGATCTTGGAAGCTCAGTCAGAGTGACCATTGGTTACTTGGTCACCTCTCTTATCAAGGGCCTTTCCCTGATTGCTTAATTTGGTGGGACGACCAGCTCTAGGAAGAGTCCTGATTGTTCCATACTTCTTCCTTTTAACAATTGAATACCATAAGAATGTACATACATACAGACTATAAAGACTGCCTGTTTATATAAAGGTATTATAAGAGTGATAAGTGATAAGACGGTTCTTGATGCAAGTCTGTCTGAGGAGTTGGAGATCATTTCAGCTTAGATTTGTGCGCCTGCCTTTTTTCAGACTGAATTACCATTATAATCTGTTGGCATCACCTGTTTGAAATGACATTATTATTGTTTTTATACATCATTACTAGCAGTCAATACATTAAAATAAATCAGTGGGGTTTTTAATAGATGATTAACAGAGCAGGGTAACAGATGGCAAATATAGAATGAGAATATCTCAAATTGTTTTGCAATTTATAAAACTAAAAGGAATAAATGAGAGACAAAATTTCAGAACATAAATGAACATGTACAGTATTTAAGCTAAAAATAATACTGTTTTCTAAAAAATAAATATGCACTTAACTTTTATTGCTAGAAAACATCTTGTTTCTTTGAAAAATAAATGTGTAATTATTTGCAACAATTATAAATATACAATGTAGGAGTAGAGCACATGGTAGATACTTCTTTTTGTGTGTAAACAGTCTCAGTTAAGAGCAGCTATGCTGGAAACAAAAAGTTTCCATTATTTCACAAATGGCTGAACTCTCACATTCTCTGAGCATCTCTTTGTTTTTAGTTACTCGGTAGTTCCAGTTTACGAGCTACAAGAAACAAAGTTTCCCTGCATTTTCTGAACTCTTTTTGAATTTCAGATGAGCTCAGATATTGGCTGACATTGATTATTTCAAAATGGCAGGAACACAACCTCTGCAATGAACAGAGTCTAATAATATTACTGCTAAATATGTAACATAAAACTTGGCAAGAGCAAGAGCTGAATACATTTTGTGAAACATCACAAAATCTCATGTGTGCAATGAGCGCAAATGTTATTCTTTTACTCAGGCATTTACATTGTGCTGTTGAAACAACCTAAAAGTGAATTGCCTCTGTGCACTGTGTATCTGTTCATTAGACATTAGGTAAATTAAGTTTTCAACTGTCATGCAACATTTTACCTGGTATATTTACAATAACGGTATGTTGCAGCACTAAGAGGGTTAAATATTGGTGAGATTACAAAGGAAAATCCTAAAAAAAAATCTGTTGGTAGGACGCTTTAATCCAATGTTAAGTTTCACGCATCATCAAATATAGCCTTCTATGAGTCCTATGACAGAAACGCATGCAATGGTGCACATACTTATACATAGTAGGATTATTAAGTTGAAACTATTGTTTTAGGACAAATTTTAAAAATGCTAATAATTTTTCAAAATATGGGAAGCAGTCAACAGTTCTTAGATTTCCAATAATTAAATAATTATTTAATTTTAAAATTACTACTAAGTATATTTTCCAAGGTCATCGGGTAAGCACCTCATGCTACTTTAAGTGTCACCAGTGGTGTATACCAAAATGCCTTGGTTATTAAGTAATCTGGGTTAATTTAAATATTTTAATGCTAATGCTAATAATCAAATGCTTTAAAATGTCACTGCAGTATCGAACTGTTCATTCATCAAACTCAAAAGAAGTGTGTACAAAAGATGTACCCACGTGTTCTTCAGGATACACGATCAGAGCCCTACAGTTCTGATGCAGCATAGCACGATAAATTGTAAAATGTTGAGAAACACAACAATAACTTACTTTGACACGATACAAAGAAAATGAACAGTAATTAACATGTATTTCATCAGGACCTAGCCCGGGTAAGTCCCATATAGTCACGCTTCTGCTTCACAATGATTTTTACTACTTTTTTTTTTTTTAACTGAGAGTGAATATATTATTGACAACCAGTAGAGGGCAGTCTCTACACAGTAATACCAATCTCCTGTATAGTGGAGATCCTTGTATTTATAATGTTCCTTACTAATTTAGCGTCTACGAAAAAAGAACTTGTACATCTACTTTCATTATTTAATGGCCTTAAAATGTACTAATAACATACTATTTTATAGGGTTGTATGTATTTTAGTGCATGGTGACTCCGTGGGTAGGACTGCTGCCTCACAGCAAGAAGGTCCCATGTTCAATCCCAGGGTGGAACAGCCTGGGTTCTCCCTGTGTCTGCATGGGTTTACTCCGGATACTCCAGTTTCCTCCCACAGTCCAAAGACAGATATGTTAGGTTAACTGGTGTCTCTAAAAGTGGCCCTTAGTGTGTGTGTGTGTGTGTGTGTGTGTGTGTGTGTACTACGATGGATTGGCACCCTGTCTAATGTTGTTCCTTCCCTTGCGCCCAGAGTTGCCAGGTGGGCAGCAGTTAGCCCATGACCCCGTGTGGATTAAGCGGAAAATAATGAATGGATGAATGCCAGTATTTTAGGATTTGTATTTATTTAAATACTAATTTAGGTTACTTTAAACACAGTTAAAAAACTGTATAACTGGTGGTAGTAGTGTAGCAAGATTTCAAATTTTAAGACACATATGTAGTTCATAGTATAAATAATCTTTCTGTGAATTATGATGTTTTAGCAGTTTCTTAAATGTGTTCCCTGTGTATCTGTTTTACGCTGAAGGCCATGGATGTCTGATCTTTAATTGGACACAAGGAGACCTGGGCTTGTACAGTTTTTGACAGCAAACAGCAATACAAATGTGAAAGTAGTTATAGGGCAGGATAGAATTTATAATAGGCCTTCCCTCATGAAAATAAACCATGGTTTTACCATGTTTTGGTCAGAAAGAAAATGGGTATAACCCTACCATAGTAAACTAATGGTAGATTTATAGCATACACATACCTACCATAAGATTACTTAGTAACTGATAGTAGAATCATAGGTACTATAAACTATGGAGTTCCTTTTAGATCTAATTGAAATACATTGCTCCCAAAAACTAGGTAATATTTAATTATGGGATATTTCATTTTGGGGTATACCCTAATCTTTGTGAGCAGTATACTAATGTATCTTATGTAACCATACCTAGTTTTCTTTCTGCTAAACAGATGGTTTAGGTTACATAACTTTGCAATTCAGGTAAAAGAATACTACATAATATGCTTGCAGAAGTTTGAATGAATGAGAATTGCATGTAAAATACATACTATGTCTTTATTTTATGTGGTTTTAGGTGTGTGTTTGTATTTTAAATACAACTTATGAGCTTAATCACCACTGCACTTTACAATGTTATCGTAACACCAATGTTCTGTCATGGCGTTCAAGCCAGTTTGGGATATTTTTGCTTTGTGATTTGAAAATTAGGGGAAGTTAAGTACATTTTGGCATACGTTTAAGTTGCAAAATGTGCCTATTTTAGCAGAATGCTGCATTTTACAAATAATTTGTGGAATTTAAGTTGGTTGCACAAGAGAGAATGTGAAACAATAATTGTACCTTTTATTTGTAACATTATTGCTTTTCCTATGACACGCACCTTGTGATATGGTGCATTTAAATTCCATTGCCTTAATGTGGATGTAAATAAGAGCATGAGCACTCAGTGGATCTCAGCAGGGTCTTGTAGCTCCTTTCCTGTCGGGGCCAGTGTTTGTTTTTGGCCTGTGTCTTCTTGCGAGGTGCACCACCCTCCCCTGCTGGGCTGACAACCTCAGTTCCCTGTGAAGATCCCAGTTCTCTCTCATCTGTCCCTGGGCCACTTGGCTCCTTGACTACTGGAATAACAGAGTCCCGAGAAGGAAATGACAGCCTCTTGTGGGTGGGGGGATGGGAATGTAATAACAGAGAGGTGTGGAGATATGCCTGGTCGGTGCTTGCATGATGTTTATATATTAATAGATTAATAGATATGTATCTGTCCTGTGTAGTCTGATCTACAGTGGCTGTTTGAAGTTCATGGAAAAGTTTTGAGCTATATCTATCATTTCCTTTAAACGTTCCACTAAAGATTCCTTTGAACTCAATGTCATAGGGATGTGGAAGTCATTTAAGTTGGTGCCATGTTATGTGTTGCCAGAAGGTCGCCGATGAGCTGGATGAATCTCCTCCCCTGTTCCTCTCAATATCTCTTGATCCCCTTTGCATTTTCTCACCGTCTCATTCTTGGCTTGTATTGTAGGGATAGGGCCCTGACTTCCTCCTGGATTACATAGTGTCCTCCCTGTTTGCCTACCCTCTCACAGGTTGCATATCTTGGATTCATTAACCTCGGGAACTTCCAGAGTGCCTTTGTCCTGCAAGGTCCTCTGTGTTCCAGGAGCCGCAGGCGGAGAGATTGACCATTGTAATTCACTGTATGACATGCGCATGTCTGTCCTTGATCCCTTACTTTGAAATTGAGTGGTCAAGGGAAAGCAGGACACTCTGCTCTGTCCATAATTTCCTTTCCTCATCTCCCATGACCTGTGATGTTTGAATGTGAATTTAAGCATGCCCTAACAATCCAATCTAATTCTAAACATCCCCAGATAAGTGGAGTATAGTAATTGGTCAACAGAGGGGGCTCTTTGCCACTCAAACTTGAAGTAACAGACCATGTCATGCTCTCAGAGACTGCTGACAAGCTAGGAGACCAAGTACAAAAATATTTTTACCTCATTATCAGGAACACTGTCACTGCCTGTGAAGGGACAAATAAGTGTAGAAGAAGGACGGAGTTGTAAACTGACAGAAGAGCTACACAGATGAAGAAAATGTACACAGTATCTGCACGGACAAACATGCCCATAGCCAGCTATGTGATCACCAGTCGTTTAAATGTATGCAATTTTTAAGCTAAAATTAAAACCCAGTTGTTGTTTTTAAACACTGAATACATATGCAGAAATCTATCAGCTTTATACCCAAGAGAGCCTGACCATTATCCTTAATGCAAGAGCAAAAGTCAATTTGACTGCCATGCAAAAATGAACAGCCTTGAGCTGCTGTTTTTAGTGCAGCATGGGTCATGAGTGCACTTGTTTGAATCGTATTTGATGATAATATCTCCCAACTACCAAAACAAGGTGCTTTCTTTTGCTCCAACTAACACCCCATCAATTCATGGCACCAGTCATGCAAGTGAGCTACTTAGCCTAATTGCTAGCCAACCGCTGATTAGCCTGTTAGCATTGTCGTAGTAGTAGCTAGAATGCTCAGCACATGTGAAAATAATGTATTATACACTGCTCACAAAATTAGGAGGCATTTTATTGAGGATATTTCATTTTAAAATATCCCCTAGTTTTTATGCGCAGTATATGAGCAAAAACATACATTTATGCTATAATAATAATGTAACACTTGAATTCAGTTTTAATTCAGTCAACAAAAATCAGTACTATTACTGCCAAAATCAAATAAACTTTAATCCACAGTTGTTTTGTCATACTATATTTTGTTAATACTGGGAATTATATATGTATTTATAATTAGCTGTGGTGTGTTTTCATTATTCTTTGAATGGCTGATCCGAATTTGTACAAGGACAAGGGCATATTAACAAAGCCTCAATACAGATGTAAATATAGTGCCTTGATTTAAATTGTATGTATCACTATGGCAACAGCTATCAGCTGGTTACAACTGATACAACTGGTTGATGTAAATAATTAATTAAGACATAACTTTGTAATGACCACAGAGCTGTACTTGCGACTAATCAAACGTAGACCTTTTTTAACGGTTCTAAAAAGCAAAGCAGACCTCTGTTTGAAATGGTCTGAGGAAAGCTTCAGAAAGTGGCTGGCTTGTGGCAGCTGTTGTCTTCCTATCTTTACCAATAAAACCAATAAATCAATATCAAATCTTAAGTGCAGGAAGCCAGATGGTCTTCCTCCAGATCTTCGACCAACCAGGTCAGAGCCCTCTCAGAGCCAGCATGGCTACTGTAACCCAGGCCCACTGTGAAGAGTCTCTTTGAAGGCTTTTCATTCAAACAAGGAGCCCATGAATGACTAAAGGGAACAAATAAGCTGTTACGACTCAGGTCAGATCTGTGTTTGTGTTTTTCTGAACATCAAAGGCTTGTGAGTGTTTGATATGCACCCCCCCAAACACACACACACACACACACACACACACACACACACACAAACACACACACACAAACACACACACCTTGCTCCAGAGCTAGGACAGGTAAAGGGGTGGAACAGTAGATTGAGAAAAAAAGTTCTTCTAATTTCTCCCTCTTTGCTCATGCCATAGGGTTCTTAACTCAGACAAAGAATCTTTCGTTGCCTCCAACTCCCAAGAGAGCCATCAGCCCTTTCACATCTTGATATGTCTATGGCTGCAGACCTGACCTTACTAGAAGTCTGACGGTGGATATTTTGGTGTTGTCTCTGTCCAAAAATGTAATTATTGGAAATACATTTACATGTATTCATTTAACAGGTGCTCTTATCTAGCTGATACAATCTTACAATCCAACAATTGTGGGTCTTGCTCTATTAACCTCCTTTGTCAGCTTTCCATATACTTTAGTATATAAAATAAGTCAATATTATTTATATATGTCCTTCTGTTAGGGTAACAGGCGATGTCACTTCTTTGGAACAAAAAAACAACAATCTCAACTGGATTTTTGTGTGGGTAAGAGGTTAGGTTAAACAGTAGTTTGATTGAATGGCTGTTCACAGGCGAGTGCGAAATGCCAGCTATGAGGTGAGGCGTCAGTGGGAAAAAGCAGGTTGCCCCATTCTTTATGTGGCAGTCGGGATGAATGCCCGGCCTCCATTGTTCCAGGCCGACTGTCCATCCCCACCAGACCATCTTCACTGCTTTGTCTTAAACAGCATACCGACTTCCTTCAGCCAGGTCAGGGCAAGGTCATGACTTTGAATATGTGCCTTTCCCCTGTCTGGCTGTCCCAAAACACTAAAAGTGGCATTTTACCCCTGACTTCAAAGCACCTACTTTTCTGTCACTGTAAGCTAAGAAGCAAATATGCATGCCATATGTGAATGTGTGATTTAAGATTTAATGAATGTTATACAAATTAAATTAATATTTTAACTAAAAACACAAGACTGTCAGGTCAGTGGTCTCAGATTTACTGCACTAAGTTAACCTCCCTAGTTAACCTTAATGGGGTCAGTTATTTAGTTGTAAAGACACAGGGCAGTCTGACCTCTTCTACTCATCCTGGGGCTGAGACTGTCTTGATGGGCCAAGTAGAAAAAGCTGCTGTCCTTTCTTGATAAGAAAAAGCCAATGTGCCATCAGGCACGGCATATGCAGTCCAGGTCAGCCCAGCACTGCGAAAAAGGCAGATAGGAGAAGGAGTGTAGAGATATTACCTGATAAAAATCAGCATGGACCTTTGATCCTTAAGAAACTGATAAGAATTTACATGATGACATGCTGAGAAAACAAGCAGGACAACATGGCAGGTACAAACAAGCACGCAGAGGTGGAGATGGCCCAAAAAGGGTCGCAAACAGCTACATAAGAAGAAAGACTGTTGGGAGATTGGCTAATTGGAGAGAAAAGTGGAGAGAAACTTTAAATTATAGGCCTTCCTTTTGGGGGGCAATATCATTTCAGGGTTGAACAGGACAGTGTCAAGCACTAGTATAAATTCCAAAGAAAGAGACAGAGGAGAAATGTACATTAATTAATTTAATATATAGAATATATAGAAAATGTCTGCAAATGTATACCACCTGGGGTACAAAGTCATATTTTTATGGCCGATCAGTGGTGAAAGAAAAGATAAATAAATAATTTAGAGAATTTACAGAATTTAAGTCATATAATGCAACATATTTGCAGTATTTAAGGGAAAAGAGCACTGACTGTGCAATTTTAAACCAATTTTGAATGAAGTATGTAGGGGGAGGGCTACGCCTGTGTATTTCCCCAGCAATGATTTAGGGCCTCCATGTGGAGCCCAGACAAGACCTGAAGTTGGGAGTGATGTCCTGAAACAGATGCCTGACTGTCTGGCTTGGAGGAGGGGGAAGTTAGATTCAAAAGAAGGATGGAACTGCCCACTGAGTTAATGTGTCTCAGGGCCTCCTAGCAACACAGCTGCAATAGAACTCCAGTCACTGCACCTGCACCCAGGTCCACACACATGCTTAGGTGTGAGAGATATAAATGCATGGGGTGGGATTGCGTACAGAGACAACCCTCACACTGCATATATCAAGTATAGGACATTTTGTTTTAAACAATCGTGGTCTCTCAAGTCAGAATTAGAGTCCAAGCCAACAAATCCACTGGGAAACCAATTATACAAGTTTTATTTCTAACCACAAACATAATTTTGAGAAGTTTTTAAACTAGGTTTGGCTATCAAATACAACAAATCAGAGCTTTTTGACAATAAACACCAAGTACGTTTGCTTCTTACATGGAACAAGACCAAATCTGAATTTTATACATGAACAATAAAAACCTTGTAAGGATATATGGCAACATGGACTAATTGAAGTGGAAAGGGTTTTCAAATAGGAAAATAGATATATTGATTTCTTCGGTGGTTATATAACCAGGGTATAAAATCCACAAATGATTAATTGACCACAGAGTACAGTTTTGATATGGCCAGTATAGTCTTCTGACCTAAATGACATTGAGAACTCATGGGATGAGCTACAGAGCTGAAATGAGACATGACCTAGAATCCAGACAGATCTGAAGAGATTCTGTATTGAGGATGTCTCAGCTAACTTGTTCCCATCATATCAAGCATCACAGAAGAGACATTGCTAATAACTGTAGTACCTGCATTGGTGATAGATATGGTTTTGATTACTACAACACATTTCTGACAAGAGTTTCTTTTAAGTTTAGATTTAAGGTTTCCTATATTCAGTGTGAGATATATTTGATTATCCAGATAGGCATTATCATGATATGCATTCATTTTTAACAAGAATTCCACTAATTCTCTTGTACCCAAGAGAGGTACATTTGGTGCAGTAGTAAAATGCAGTAACAAATACTTTACTACAGTGAAATAGTTTTTGATTCACAAATAAACCAAATGTGGCATTTTGTAGTCTTAAAAACAGACTTTGTCAAACAACAATTACCCATACCGTGTCCTGATTTCAATGATCTCTGAGCTAATTTGGCCTCATATTTGGACATCCATTGATACATTTTACAAAAATAGGTGCTTCCCATAAACATTTACTAATTTGTACAACAGTTGCCCTTAGACTTCCTTTTCAGGAAACCTTTAATCGACAGCCTGTTTTATCTCAGAATTTTTTCCATGAAACGTCATATGATACAGATAAGGTCCATTTTTATTAGGTTTAAAAGCAATGCAACACTGCATATGTAATCAACACCCTTGTTCATTTATTCACCTGTTAACCTTTTTATTCATCTATTTATATTTTATATTACAGACATCCTACAAAAGATGAAGGTTGTGCATAAACAACTCACTGGATATAAGAGACACTGTCATAAATCTAATTCCATGTCTCTAGTCACCGAGAGCAAGATAAAGCTTGAGGGGCTTGCGCTCCAATTAAAAGGATTAAGATTTTTAGTCTTGCATTATCAGTTCTTTCCTACAGACATCAAAGAACACATGGAGTGAGAGTGCAGCTGGCCTAGTGGTGTGAGTTTTTTCTTTCTCTCACTGATGTTTGTACTGAGGATGTTTACTGATCTCACCAAGGACAAACAGGCTCATTGTTGTTTGGAGCAAGCACTAGTCATACAGACAAGCTTGTGTAGATAACTCTGCCAGGATGTTTCTAAGCGCTTGCCATGTTTTAGTATTTGTAAACTAGCCTCAGCATTGAAGATTCTCCACACCAGCAGTGCCTTGAGGTTTTAAAGTGACATTACTGTGAGATAATATGTTTAATAGTTTTACATGTTTTAGTTGTTGTGCTAGATTATTATTATTTTATTTTAGTATAATACAATTTTACTTACATTTTAGATAAAGTGAGATGTGGAGATTTTTGGCGTGGGAGATCTGTCACTTTTTGCCCCGAATCACCTTTGTGCTTCACCTCCCTCCATTTAAGTTATGCAGAAACAAACCACTAGGTGTCCCTCTGAAACACTTTTACTGGCTCCATTTCAACATCTGCTGTCAGCTGTACAAATACTGTACTGTATGCAATCCACCCGTTGCTCAGACTAACTGAAGCTTGTGGTACAGTCAGTTCTTTATTCCTCAAAGCAGACACGTCTGTATGACACATGCATTACACAACAAAATCTAAAACCCACACGCCAGTGACTGAGGATTATTATGGCTGTTATGTTTATATTCCTACACACTATAAATCACAGAATTACATGATAACATTTTTCTTAATAATTGACTGATCAAAATGAGTCACGAGTCTCAGTTTGATGGTTTTGACTGCTTTGATTATTTTGCTTCATGTGCTTGTCTCTGGCTTGTTACAGCAGTACTGTGCGCAATATAGCAACTGTGCTAAAATATTAGCATGATGAATGAAGACAATGTTCATTTGGCAGCATTCACTTACAATATAATTCAAGTAGTGAAGGGGTAAGTGCCTTGTTCAAGGGCTCAGTGGTGGTAGCTTGACCGTACTGGAAAACCTTAACATTCTGTTCAGAATTGCAGTACAGCAGGCGTAAGGCCAACACAGTCCCGGTTACAGTGACAGGCCTAGTTGGCAGTTATGCATAGTGAATGAAAGTACTTTGTGCTAATAGATTCGACATTAATCCCATCATTTACCATAGTAAACAACAGTTTTACACAGCTACTAATACACACAATACAAATATACACAAAGGCTGTATCCCAAATACCTAGTAGCTTAAACTCTAAATGTAAGCATATTTGTTTAACACAAGGTAGAGCAAATCAAGAATTTGAAATATTGTTTCAAAGTGGGACACAACGAATCCTCACAAGATAACAAACGGACCAGGTTTCCATGTGGTGATTATCTATTACCTATTTATTTCTATAATCCATTTTCATTACTTTTTACAATTTTATTTATTCAGTTATAAGTATTGTTAATACTGTTTTTAGTATTAACACAATATAGTGTACTTTGCTTTTTATTCTTTGTTTTTTTTTTTCAAAATAATCAAAACATTGGAATAATAACTTGTAAAAACCAATGATCAAATCAAATTGTGAGCTGGGGTTATTGTTTTATGCTTACTAGTAAGTTATGATTATTGTAAGATGTAAGATGTTGTAAGCTTGAGTAAGATGTAGATAAAACAATAATTTGGTCAAAATGATTGGATAAAAATATTAAAATAGTTCATTCTTAGTTACATTAAAATCTTAGTAAACATAATCTTAAATTCAACATGCACATGATAAAATTATTGAAAAGCAGGGAAAAACTTGAACATGTTCTGCAAACCAACAAATTTCACAGACTGTGGTATAGCTCAGGCCTATAAATCAGAGTGGAACAAGGCTGGGGAGAGTGGTTTTATGAGGGTGGGTGCTGGGAAGACATCCCCTACATCCTGCTGGGGGTTGGAAGCTAACACGGTTGAAGTGCCAAAAGTCTTTTAACTGGCCAAGTCCCAAACAATTTCTTATTACTTTATTGGGCACCATTTAGAAAGTCTCTGTGTCCTTTCAAAAAGGATAGGAATGGCAAAGTATTATTAATCTAAAATAACTTATCTTTTTGTTTTTTGTATCTGTAGTTGTATCATTCTCTTGAATGAGACGTTCACGCTTAGTTGCTTCCCATTATAAACAAAGTAGTAAAGTGCAATTATAAGGCCATTGTTATTAATTTGATAATTAAATTATTGACTCATAAAACACTTATGCACATAAATTGACAGAAAAAGACACTTGACTATTGACCTTGCGTATTGCCCAAAATCTGTGTGGCAGTGATTTATGTGGCTTTACCTTGGTTTCAAAATGGTTTTCATTAAGCAACTAGAATAGTTGTGTAGAACTGCAGTCTCAAATAAACAGTCTTGTATTTATCTTAACTTATCAGACCATTGTTAGATGTGGAATATAATATACTGTGCTGAGCTTTACATGTTTGCACTTATGTTGGTTCATTTAAAACATTTTTCTCAAATTAAAAATACACACACACTGTAAATACACGTATCTGTAAAAAAGATGATGCATTTCCATTCACATTCCATTTTTGATGCTAACAGACTACACTGCTCACAAAAATGAGGGGATATTTTATTGGCTTATAGTCATAGTCCTAGTCATAGCCATTTTATATTTTTTGTGAGCAGTATATTTAACTGCATAATTACTATTAGTGTACAATCCCTAATTACTGTAAAGCCCAGATGGTGTATATGTCATTGGAAGGGCATTTTTTGTGTAAGTTACTGAGGGGTCAAAGAATGCCACACACACAAACAATGCACAAAATGAAATAAAAAAAAGCTTTTGAGTTTGATAAACATTTTTTATCAAATTGTAAAATCTACTTTAAAAACATACTTTGTTTTCAAACTAATGCTGTAGTTTTACTTTTATTCTGCATGATGATAAATAAATCTGAATTCCCCACACAAGTTAAAAATGCTGAACTTGACAATACCTTGTTTAGAAATGTATCATAAAAATAACAAAAAGTGAAGTAACACACTGTACACTCGAACTGCCATCAAAATACCGAGAACATCACTGGAGGTGATACGGTGAGAATCCCTCCCTTCAGGACATTTACACCACATGGTGCCTCAAGAGGGCCATGAGGATCATCAAAGAGTGCAGACACCCAAACCACAACTCATTTACTCATCTTCCTTCAGGCAGTAGCATGGGACCAGCACAGACAGACAATTTCTTTCCACAAATCACCATACTACAAAACAACCTAGCCGGACACAACAGCACATTATCTTCTTGAAAGGCAGTAGACTACACAACTGCATTCTGCACTTTATGCACCCAGGACTCTATATATACAATACAATACAAAATTGTTTACTGTGAGCAATTGTTTATTAAGTCCAATAAAAGGAAAGCTCTAGTAACCCTGTTAGGCCACCTCTAGCCTGTCTATAAGATTAGATACAGGTTATGTATGGTATTCTGTGGCACATTTGCCCACAGATGTAGCAGCTGAGCCTGCAGATCCTCATATATCACACCAGCAATTTGGGCAGCATGTCACTCCACAGCAAAGGAAATAAGGCAAATTGTGAATTCAATCACAGCCTCAAACATAACCATTATTTGATCCTATACAGAAACCGGATTAGTTTAGACAATATGGTTCCAGTCCGTATCAGTCCAGGTTTAACATGCACGACACCACTGCAAATGAAAGTGATGGTGGAATGTGACGTGACAGGACATGTAATGGCCACTATGGCAAAATTCCTTCTACACCTGGAAATGGTCCGGGCAGAGACAGGGGTGTGTAGTGGAAGTGCCATCTGTGGATGGTGGCCAATGAAACTGTAGGAGCTGCTTGTGCTTGTTGGTGGATCAAATAATCCTCTGGTGATATTTCTGGGCCATCTAGTGCCTGTTTGACATGTATACTGCCCTCAGAAAAGCCTAGATGGCAGGCAATTCATTAAAGCAACCATCCTGCTTCTTTCAGTCCAATGATGGGCCTCCTCTTAAAGACAATGGTCTCTCACCAAGAAATACACTACCCAAAGGCTCCTTCTGAGAGCATTTTATAGGGCAGCAAGGGGAAACAATTAAGATTAACCCGTGATATGTGCTATCATGCTAAGACCTTTTGACAATTTTAATAGCAATTATACACATTGCCTTTTTGGTGTAAACGATGTATCTCCTTCATCTTTTGTGGCAGCTCCTTAGTCTTCACCATGGAAACATAACTTGCACACATATCTGGTGGTGTTTATATAAACACATCACGGCTGAAGCAAATTAACAACAGTTATTCAATTCTCAATGGATTGGACATGTTTTAACCCAACTCAAAGTGAAACAGATTAGCAGTAGGTTTTTAAATCAGCAATAACATATATGGGTTGAATAATTGTGACATATCAGTCTTAACCAAGTTTCTTTTTGCTCTAAACGACTATAGTAGTCATTTTGTAGATTTGCTGAATTATTAAACTTTTACTTTTAAAGCAAGATCTAACTAATCTATCTGAAAACTTAATGATAATAATAATCTAGATTCCTCACGTTCTTTGGGTGGTTATGATTGCAAGTACATAACTTTGCCTACACAATGTGTATAAACACACAAAAGCAAGAACTGGTTTTATTTACCTCTATGTAATTTGATTACAATCTGTACCATATGTGGTGTTCTAATCAGATTGTGGGCTTGTCCATGCCTTGGCATTGCCATACTTACCATACATACATTGCCAAGCCCAGGTTTGTACATGTTTTTTTTATTTATGATTAGCATTTCAGTTTAGAATCTGTCATTAGACATGGTGTTTAGACTTGTCAGACTCGTATTGCTTGCTTAGTCCAGCTTGTGTGCCATTACATAACATTAGCTATCAGCCATAACGTAACATAACCACCTGCCTAATTTTGTATAGATCCCCTCATGAACCTGGTCTGACCCATTGAGGAATGGAATTCACAAGACCTTAGAAAGTGTCCTGTGGGATCTGGCACTAAGCCATTAGCAGCAAATCGGTTAAGTCATGTATGCTGTGAGGTGGAGTCTCTGGTTGTTCAGCATTTCCCACAGATGCTCAATCAATTTGAAATCTGGGGAATTTGGAGTCTATGTCAACGCCTAGAAAAAAAGCCACTGTCAGTAAAAAGTACTGTTGCCATGAAAGGGTGTACTTAGTTTGCAACAACGTATATGTTAGTGGTCAAAGTAGCATCCACATAAATGCCAGAAAAAAATTGATCAGAGCATCACTCCCAGTATTATTCACCTATATCTACACCTACACACACACCTACACACACACCTACACGTCCCATGTTTCTACACTAGTCCATTAATATATTAGTTCAGTTACATACACGTACAACATACACAGGAAAGGTTAATTTGATTAACTTTTAATTAGCAAAGTATCTTTGTTTTGTTTTTTAGAATTACGGCTTAAAAGAAGACAGGGTGACTTTATGGTCAGTTTATGTAAGTTTACCCATTTAAAATAAGAAATCATAAGGTTTCTCTGCTTTAATGAAACTATAGTTTATGGTTAAAGTAAAACGTTAACATTAAGGTTTAAACCATATTAAAACCTGTCCAAACACCACACAAACACCTTTCTTTACACCTGACGCCCTAAGCACGTTACATACCGAGCGTTCAGGTGAACCTGCTGGCTTAAAAAAAAGTCCTACCTGTGATCTTCCTGCTGCAACGTCACCGCCTACTGGTTTGTTTTTCGAAACTGGGTCGCCTTTGGAATAAACGTAGAAGGAGCGATAACCGGCGTTGTCTTTCTGCTTGGGGAGGCTTTAACGTTTAAAACATTTTCTCGGTTGCTGACCTTTGTCCAGTGGAGAATATCCATTTTACCTTTTCACACCTGCGTCCCTGTTCTTTGTTTTATTACCACTTCCGGAAAAGGCTTTCAGGTAAGACGAGTTTCGGTTGTTCAATGGCGTGCTCACCGAACAGACGACGTTGTTTACTTTTCTTAACGCCACCAGTACTTACTTTATATTAATGGCTGCTTTAATAATGCACTTTATCTTCTCTGTTTTTACATATAACCGCTAAGCTCCTAAACTGTAAAAAAAAGTAAGCTTTCCTTGATATCCCGTTCAGCGCTAGCCAAGTTACACAACGTTTTTTATGACACTGAACAGCTTGTGGAATCACAATCTATTTTATTATCGTTTAATTAAAGGTAGCTGTCAAGAAAATTACTAAGATATAAATTAGTTGTTGACGTTTTGACCCAGTGTCATGTATGAAACGGGTTTTCTATGCCTGATAAATGATTTATGGCTTCACTCTCAGGTGTCACGTCAACGACCTGGGGAACGATGGCGCTTCTGCTACACGTGTTTATGATTTTGTGCGAAACCTGTTGCCTTTAAATGATTGATAAATATTGAGTTAATCAATGACTTGTAAACTCCAAGCCAGCACGTTCGAGATAAATTTGTAGGTATTTTTTCTTCATCTTTATTCAGCTGTTTCATATAACAGTGAACTGAATACAAACACGCAGTTTAACGAATCTGCATACAAAAAGTACATGCATGTGTCACCATGAGGTACCACCTTATACATGAATGGAGCGCTGCTGTTTACACAGCATCCCATAGTGCCAGAGCATTATTAATCATGGATGTTCTCAATAATTGTGGAATTACAGCAATGCACTGTTAGGGAAGAGCCGTAACCTTTCAATGGTTGGTATGATAGTATTTACACATTAGTTTGGCAGAAGATTAAAATGTATTGAGCAGTTGCATTACGAACAGCACGGAAGATCAGCCATATGAAACTGAGTTAGAACAGTGTCTAGTCCAACGTGAGCTAACGAGCATGCGCACACAAGGCTACTAAGGTCACACTAGGAGTGGGCAATATACTAAAAATATTATATCACAATGTTTAAAGTCATGATACCTGATTTTTATCACAATACATGCAATTGCTGAAAAAAATGCATCAGTAACCACATATTTTCTCAAAAACTAAGATTCAAGTATTATCTCTTCCATCCATCCATTATCTTCCGCTTAATCCACACGGGTTCACGGGCCAGACAGTGCCATAACTCTGGGTGCAAGGGTAGGTACAACCCCAACACGCACTAAGGGTCACTTTAGAGACACTAATTAACCTACCAAGCATGTCTTTGGAATGTGCGTCTCAACCGGAGTACCCAGAGTAAACCCAGGAAATGCAGACTCCACACAGAAAGGAACTGAACCCAGGACCTTCTTTCGGAGCTACCCACTGAGCCACTGTGCTGCCATTGTTCCCTACTCCGTAAAGCGATTTACACTAAATGTACTGCACTTCCTCCAGTTAAACAAAACGAATTACGCTTTTAATAATGAAACATGCAATTTTTCAGTGTTATTTAAAGACTGATGCTATCCTTGAGCCACAAATGACAGACTTCTGCTCCTTAACCCTTGCGCCTCCTCATAGATGCATATTAAAAACACAAATTATAGGATACAGATTAAAACACAGATTTTTATTTCCTTTCCTGATTTATTGTATTAGACCTTGGTCATTAACGTGAATAAACATTGATTAAACGGTTTTTAAAATGTCGCGTACCTGTGGTTGTACATGCACTGTATTGCCAAAAGTGCTCATTCACCCATTCAAATCACTGAATTCAGGTGTTCCAATCACTTTTATGGCCACAGGCATATAAAATCAAGCACCTAGGCATGCAGACTGCTTCTACAAACATTTGTGAAAGAATGGGTTGGTCTCAGGAGCTCAGTGAATTCCAGAGTGGTACTGTGATAGGATGGCACCTGATAAGTCCAGTCGTGAAATTTCCTTGCTACTAAATATTCCACAGTCAAGATTTGGTAATCAAACAAATTAGAAGCAACTGTGAACTACAACAACTGAGCCACGATATGGTAAGCCACATAAAATGACAGAGTGGGGTCAGCAAAAGCTGAGGTGCATAGTACCAAAAGGTCACTAACTTTTTTCAGAGTCAATCACTATAGACCTCCAGACTTCATTTGGCCTTCCGTTTAACTCAAAAATAGTGCATAGAGGGCTTCATGGAATGGGTTCCCAAGGCCGAGCTGCATCTAAGACTTATATTACCAAGCGCAATGTGTCAGATGCAATAGTATAAAGCACACTGCCATTGAACTCTAGGGCAGTGCAAATGCTTCACCGTCTGGCAAGTCTGATGGGCAACTCTTGGTTTCAGAACAACTGTACTTGTCTGACTGCAATGTGTAAAGTTTGGTGGAGGGTTATGGGTTGGGTTGTTTTTCAGGATTTTGCTTGGCCCCTTGGGTCCAGTTAAAGGAGATCTTAATGCTTCACCAAACCAAGAGATTTTGGATACTTAGGTCCAAACTTTGTTGGAACAGTTTGGGGATAGCCCCTCTCTGATCCAAAGTGACTGTGCACCAGGACAGAAAGCGAGGTTCATAAAGACATGGAGCTTGTTGTTGAAGTGTGGTGTAGAACTTGACTGGCTCATGTGTTGGGTAATGTTCTGTCTTTTTTACTTTTCTTTATTTGGGTGGTGCATGGGTTATGTGTTTTTTTTCACTTGTGCACTGCTACTTTGTGATTACTATTTTTTCTTTGGTACAGGATGATGTCAGTTCCAAAGCATTTCCTTTATGTATAATTTGTTTTTGATGTGAGATAGCCACGTGGCAGTGAGTATTCTGTAAGAGCCTTGTAGTAAGTTACTTTAAAATACAGTCTTGTGCATTGGTTGCTGCTCACACAATACAGTCTTATGCTATTTTTGAGTCAGCAGTGTTGGTTTTACTTAACAGACTGGGAGCTTAAATTATACACATTATGTAATTTATTTTCATAAGTGCCTGATCCAGTTCAGGGTGGCAGGGAGCCAAAGCCTAACCAGCAACTCGGAGTGCAAAGCATTTAACCAATCCTATATAGGTATATATACTAGTTCATTGCAGGATGGATATAACTACTCTCACTCGTTCTGGGGATCTTTTGGTCTAGCTTATGTATTTGGAATCTGGAAACAAGCCGGAGAAAAGAGAAAACCTAGTGGAAACCCATGTGGACAGACGCAATCTCAAGACAGGTGCAGCCCAGCCAGGGAATCGAACCAGAGGTCTTTTAGTCTAAGGTGACAGCACTAACCATTAACCTGACATGGATGTTGCCACACTGAATATATATCTTACTTCTAGTTGGTTGTTGTAGTGGAAGCTGGAACTAGTCATGGTTTACTTTGCTCAGGCTGTGACATGCAGCAGGTTTGATGATATGTAGTGATTGTGTGTGCATGTGTGCGAGAGTGTGCACGCGCGTCAGTGTGTGTGGCATGGGGATACGTTTTTTTGGTTGACATACTTCCCCTTTACCATGTTGAGGAATACTAAGACAGTGACTGAGAATCAATTAAATTGCACAACTTGTTACCATGAAATGTGTATGGGCAATCTCATCTGCTTTGATTTACTTTAAATGTGGTGGATACTGGCATTGTTGAAACGTATGTCAGGCCCCTTTGAAATGAGAAAGCTAACTGTTGCTGACTAACTATGAACAGAGCATCATTTACAAACACGACCACTCCATGTCATCCAGTATCTCACCACAGCAGAAGTGAGAATAATTTTCTTGTTCAGGTCAATTAAGTTGCTTGGTAATGTTGATTTTGTGCTATTTGTATTGTTAATATCAGGGCTTTGTATTTGATTAACATTGCAGTATTAACAATTTGCAAAACATGTTTTTTTTTCATCGCCTTTGGGATAGCGGAGAGGGCAACATTTATTGTTTGTCCATGTGCCAGATTTGTATATTCTGGATACACAGGCCTGAATAAGGAGCAATAAAGATAGCATTGGGTACATGGGCATGTCTTGATGTAAAAAGATTTATTGCAAGAGTAGTTTCAAAAGTATATACAGGTATATACCGTTTTATAATTTAAAAAACATTAGAATATGAAATAAATGAAATAAACGTGAGAATGTGTCAAAACTCTCGGTTTATTTGGCAGATTATCTCACCTTCAGGTGATTAGGACAGACTGTTTAATGGCCTGACTGTGGGCTATTAAATAGGCTTTACATGTTGTGGTTGTAAAACCAGACTGTGATTTTTTTTTTTTTAAACACATCTTATTGACATCAGCATCATAGTTAAGTACACTAACAATAACAATTATTCTCTATAACCAACAGTAACCTTACCGTTCCATTAAGATCTAGTATGAAATAACATAATTTTGTTCACAAATAACGATAATAAATGAAGCAATTCAACACTGGGACTATGACTGGACAACATTGGGGTTCAAAGCCTAGCTCTGTCAAGCTGCCACAGTTGGGTCCTTAACCCACAATTGCTTGAATTGTAAGGTTGTATCGCTCTGGATAAGGGCATATATTAAATGCTATAAATGTAAATGTAAACATTGCTGTCCTTCCCATCTATTTATGTTGTGGAACCATGCTGTTGTTTTGAAACTAATGATAGTGTGCCGTTATGTTGTACAGTCCAATCTTACAGAACCAAATTGGTGTTCATTTGAACCATGATATCTGAATGTATGTTTTGAAAAGATCTGGTTTAATGATTTTTTGAGTAAAGGAAACCCTATGTCAATTATTTTGCATGCGAAAAAAAATGTACGTTGTTCCAGCTTACTTATGGGAGGGATGTGGAGGATGTAGTGTAGGTGGGAAATTGTTCAATTTTTTAATAGTAAGCCTGTCACAGTCATGAAACTTCAGCTGACAATTGGTAAGATAAATAATTGCAATTCATTATTTAGTTGTCTGTTCACTGAATGCAGCTAATGCAGTACAATCCTAAAGTTAATGCACAGCCATCTTGCTTACTAGCCCTGTCGCTAATACTGATTACTGTCAAAATGATGCACTGCATGTGTGTGCACCCATAAACTCAGACAATGCCTACAAATGTACAGAATACAAATGCAAAGCAGGGCAAAACTTTGCTGAAAATATCAGCAAAAATCACATCATTTTGCTGATGTACATGCCAAACATATAATTAGCTACACTGCTAACAAATATACCAATTTTACTCAGCACTGGCCCATGTTACAGAAAAGTTATGTTTAAACTTTGTCAGCCCCATTACGTCTCAATAAATGACTGCTTTTTTAAACCCACACTTAGTTTCTGCAACTCCAATACACAATATTCAGGTTCTTCGTGTTGCAGAAATCTACCAGCAGTGGAAAATACCGTAGTCCTACATAACTGCGACAATTTAAATTAATGGCGATTATGTTCAATGCGATTAGATGATTATGTAATAATTGTGACATTTCTATCTATTAGGCTATACTCTTTAAAAGTGTTATTTAATATATTAAGGGGTATTGGTTTGATAGGGGTGTACTTGCACTAGGTGTCTGTACCGGGCACGTTTGACCCCCAGTGTGTGGGTGATTGCTCTGTATAGGTGAGCTCGGTCCGGTTCAGCTGGACTCTAGCATGTCGTATGATTGATAACAGTGCTCAAGCACGAAGCGCAATGTCAGCTGGCTCTGTAAAAATCTTCCTATATGTGCAGCACATGTAGCCGAAAACAGCAGCATGGCATAATGAGTCTACTAGATGCATGGTGATGACGTAAGCATTCTCAATCCTAGAACTTTTAAGCACCGTGTGAGCACAGGCTAGTGGGGGTGTAGGTAGGTGGAATTATCATGCTTCTGCAGGATACTAGGGAATTGGACATAATGTCAGTAAGCCATTAGTGCACATCTTCATATACTTTTTGTTGTTCTATGCTTAACTAGTAAAATCTGTTTTCTAATCTTTTTGCTGTGGCTATTGTCTGACAACGAAATCAGCTGTACTAGGATGCAGCCAGTGTGCATGCACTGTGATCACTACCCTCAGCACCTACTTCTCATCTAATATTGGTTACCTTACTTGGGGTTTTCATAAATGGTTTGTGACTTGCATCCACGTGTGCTTTATCTCTCGTTACCTCTCATGAAATTAAGGCTGTGAATAGGCAAATGCAAATGATAACGTAGAACTACACAAGGCTTGCACATGGGCTACACTGCTTCTTGGAAAAGCCTGCCCTCACTTGTGCAACATAAATGCACTAACTCCCTACTTCCTACCTCTAGCCAAACACACGAACAGTTACATACACGCATGCACACACATACACCCCCGACCCTCCTCCTGAATCTGTACGGACAGATACTAAAGGCCTCTCTCCACTCTGCTTCAGTCTAGTTATTCACACTGCTCTCTCTGGCTTCATGTCTTTGTGTGTGCACACACCCAAAAGTAGAGGAAGGGCTTCAGTTTCAGTTGGGCTGGAGGTAGTCTGCGTATTTGATTTTTCGGTTTGCAAGTAGTGGCTGCTGGGAGTCATTCAGGATGTGAGGTGGGTGAGAAGGATTTATACCCTGCTCAAAAAATAAAGGGAACCCTTAAACAGCACAATGTAACACCGCGTTCCCTTTATTTTTTTGAGCAGTATATTTTTTAGCATAAAAGTAGATGAAAGCATGCATTTTCATTTGTCTTGAATTGATGTAAGATAGACATCGTAGACAGGGTGAAGTATTCTTGTAAATGTGCATATTATATAGTTTGTATTGTATTGTATTGTGTGTGTGTGTTTGTGTGTGTGTGTGTGTGCGTAT
>JAUZST010056598.1:0-50585 GCA_034779995.1 Parotocinclus haroldoi | reverse complement strand
GAGGAACCAAGACTCAACAGGGGACCCATCCTCCATGGGCGGCCTAGATGTTAAATAGACAAATACTAAATGTATATAAAACTATATGAAAATAAGTTTAAAATAAATAACAAATTACAATTTAAATTAGTAGCAGAAAAAATAATAATAATAATAATAATTTAAATTATAAAACAAAATTCATTATATAAATGAGTCATCAGAGGTCCTTGAAGGCACATCGTCTCCTTAATGATAAATAACAACATTATATGCAAATACTGATGTTGGCCATGACAATATATCAATTCAAATATCAATAATAAAATGCAGTTAACGCAAAATATCTGAATGACATAGTGCCATGTCCTACACAAACCTCATTACAGGGCACTATACTAACCATAGTGTGGTGATAGTTAACTACAGTACAGTACAGTACAGTACAGTACTACAGTGCCATGTGTTCATCAAGAAGAAAAAGGAGGAAGAAAACCAGATAACTAATGTATCTTATTGAGGAAGGTTTGTCTGTTGGATTCTATAATGATGTCTGTTTACATTAAATTTTTTATTGTTGTTTTTCAACTGGTAGATTTGAAGGTACTTGTGCCAAGTAGGCAAGAGGGGTGACTAAATTAAAGACATGACCATTAGCTGTCCAAATCACATAAGTAAATAAAACCTTATACAGGACATCAGGCATTTATGCCATAAATCTTTTAAAAACATTTATTTAAATTCCATTTAGAATGTAAAACTACAGACTAATGTAAGCTTTCTGACTTGTCTTCGAAAAGATCACATTTGCAGGCACATTTAATAGGCATAACTACACAGAAACAAGTAGTAGAAATTAGATACATTTAGTTGTCATTAATTATTTACCTTTAAAAGGTGGACAGCCAAGCTAAGAGGAGTCTATATGTGAAAGCAAAAACATGTGCCACTCGTATTCATACTTTGTAACAATTACCATTCAGTAGGTTGTGTTTAACTTAAAGAGTTATTTTTTCAATTCAATAAACTTCACTGGCTTAACTGTTGTTCTGGCATTATAGTGGGTACAATATTGCTAAAATTATTACTATTTACTCACACACTGTTGCGAGCAACCAGGCATACTTTGATCACATTCTCTGGTGCAAGTGTACCAACTGCACCATGGTACTGCTGACCTCAGCAGCCATATATAACCTTACATGTCCAAAGCAGGAATTCAAAAATTAAATTTAAACACATAAGAATGTTTTGTTTTCTAAATGGGTGCTCAGGCGATGGAGTGATGAATATGCTAGCTGATCACCAGAGGGAACAAACGATAGGATTGGTGCTGATATTCTGGAGCTTTATTAATTACTAATGAATGTTTCTTTTTTATGTTTTACAATTGCAGCAAATTAATTTATACCAAAATATTTACTATAAATATTTTAAAATATTTATGTTTAAATATTTACATGAATCGATATAACAATTTGTTTTGTGGGATATTCTATCTGCCACTTCATTTTACCTGCATTCTGCTATGTATTATTTTAAACTGTTTCCTTAGGTTAATGTTTTTGACGGTGTTTTTAATTGCACTTTTAACTTTGTTTCAATTTTATTATTTTTTATTTGATTTTATTATTGTTATTTTTTAATTCTGTAAAGCACTTTGAATTGCCTCGTGTATGAATGGTGCTAAAATAAATTTGCCTTGCTTTGCCTTGCCTTACATGAAATAGATATGTAATCAGCGTTACTGTGTCATGGTCTATATATTGTTTTCCTTATTTTGTAATTTGCATACTCAAAACAAATCACTATGGAATAATGCCAAAACTGATTTCCCAGCCATAGTTGAGACACTAGAGTGAAAAATCTGACCTCTTCAGGATCAACTGAATGAAAGAAAAATAGCCTTTATAAGGTTTTTAAGAGCTGCAGTTACTGACAAGAAATGTGTAGCTTTCAGTTTTGTTCCTGTTCATTTTTTCTGTTGAGTAAAAACATTAACTCTCCAGTGACATTAAAGTCCACAGCAACTGTCAGCTTCTTTAACAGTTACAATGAGGTAGTTTACCTGGGTCCCAGTTAATAGGCCTTAAACACAAACGCACACACATTAATCAAGTCGAGAAGTGTGCATGCTTACTGCAATATATCAATTACCGTGCTTTTTAAGCAAATTCCACCATAGCCACAGACACCTTATTAGGACTCAGTAGAAGTGCAGGGGTAGGAGTAAAAGTCTATTAACTCAGGCTATGCCAGTGCTATTGTCTCCTATGTCCACAAACAAATTTGACTCTACATTATAATTAACGGCTAGGAGAGAGCACCAGAGAAAAAGAGCTGGTGAGATAGGAAAAGCAAGTGGGTTAAGCAAAGGGGGGATCCATGTAATGACTTCCAGCTTGCTAATTTCACAAGATAATAATAAAAAAGGACATTGCTATGCATGGTCTGCCCTCCCTCTTCCACTTGCTGTAGCTCACCAGAGGGCTGCTGCCATTGTTCGCATGAAAGACAATTAGATTTAGGAACATCAAACCCAAAAATGAATTTGCTAACGAACCCTGGGTACTCGAGGTATCCGCTGCACTATTTTCTGAACTGATAGACAACAATCCTCCAAAGGCCCCTCCTTTTCAGTGCACAGAAGAAAACCAAAAGGCTGGACAAGAAAATGAGGGGATGTTGTGGTTTGGAGAGGGGGGCAGGATATCACCATTGCTTACTGATTTATGCATCTCATTTTATTAACCCGAATTGCATTAACCTGACAATTTTCTTGCCCCAAGCAGCAAATAAAGAAATACTAAAATAAGGCAGTTATTTTACCCATATATAAAAGTGGTTATATGTGTGTTGTTGGTGGAAGGAATTTAAGTTCCTTAACAATTCACCTTATCAAATTCCTTCTAAGGTGACTGATCTACTTAGGGGTTGTCAGTAGTGTTCCAACTGGCATCCTCTTTACAGACCTAATGACCATAAATATTCATTTAGCAGTCTCACCAGGGTTTCTATAATATCAACCTCAATTCAACAGAAAAAAACATTTCCCACATTTCCCTACATGCAATGCTACTGCTCAGGGAATTGCAAGTGAACAGAATGCAAGCCTTTTAGGAATCCTGCATAATTTAGTGAGGAAGGGGAAAATGTAGATGAAAATCAGTCAATATTTGAGAATCTCACTCTCTGCCTCACGTAGGTGTCCCCATCAGCTAAGGGTTTAGCAGAGAAAGCTAGCCAGAGCTGGGACAGGGCACACTGCTGGGCCCAAAATAGAGGCAATCAATAGCTTTGACTGCACATTCTCCAGAGTGGAGATCATTGTCTTTCTGAGTGGGGGCTGAGATCTGATCTGTGGCTGCTGTAGATGGGGAGGGGACAGTGGGTCGGAAACTGGATGCCAACACTGGGACAAACATGCATTGGGATAATACTGTGAGGTAATGTGGCAAAGAATAGAATTAGGAGAAAAGTTAAAATGGTACCTTCAAAAATAACTGAATACTAATTCATTGAGTGCTGTATTTCATAGCACACAGTACCTTTTAAAAGTTCTTATAATGTTTACACCATAAGAAAAGTTTAACTATTAAAAACATTTGCTATAATTTAAAATATTTCAAATCATTATCTTAATTAGCCTGTGGGTCACAAGACAAGCATTTATGAACTTAACTTAACATTAAGATAAATGTCCAGGTATTACAGCTAAGTAATTCACTTCCAGGGTTCACAACTGTTGTTTGGGTCCTACAATCAGCTTTTGAGCATCCTGTTCAGTTTGTGAATAGAACCCATATTGATTAGTTCAGGAGTCAATGCCCATCAAGAGGAACCAGACCTGGCCATTAGAATGGTAGTCAATGACCAGAGTCAGCGAGGGCGTAACTTTAGCATGGCCTCAGAGACACATCAATGAGAACTTAATCCCACTCTAAGTGGCCGCTCTGATACTGCCATGCACTTTCTCAAAGGTTTCCTAGTGCATCAGGGATTTTTGGGGGACTAGGTGGTGAACATGCAGCAGTATCAGAGGAGGATTATACTGAATGACACTGTTGCATATTGCTATAGCATGGAATTGTTATTCAATTGTCAGACTGGGATGTTTATTGAACATGTTGCCATTGTTTTTATTGAACACAAGCACTCTTAATCCAGTTTTCACTTAATTTGTTTGTAGCTAATTAAAAATAACTGTATATCAGTCACAAGGCTGGAAGGGAGAGTAGTGCAATGCAAGACACGTTGTTTTTATCTTGGGATGGTATGGAAAATGCAATATATAATATAATAATTTAAAACAATGTACCTCAATTAAACAATGAATGGATTTTCATTAGATTTGATTTCTCCCTCTATAGTGCAAATTATCATTATACGATTCGTAGTATCTGGAAGAATGTCAGTGCTCAAAGTCCAAGTTTGCAGGCTTAAACTGAACGCCATGATCATCGAACCCTCACACTGCAAACAATAGCTGATATAATGATCACTTGGCAAACCTTTATCAAACACTGCAATATGGAGTTATATTTACAAATGCCATTTAAAACTACTGTGCAAAATACAAGCCTCATGTTAACCATGTCCAAAAGTCAAATTGACTTCTCTGGGCTCTGAGATATCTAGGTTGAACCATCACACAGTGGAAACATTATGGTAAGATGAATCGGCATTTCAGCTGTTTTTTGGGAAAAAAAATGGACATTGTGTGCTCCGGGACAAACACAAAAATGATTATTCAGACTGCTATCAGCAATCACAATGTGGGGCAGTTTCAGAGCCTTCAGAGAAGGTAATTTATACTTATGTGATGGCAGCATTAATGTATAAATTTACACATTTATTGTGTTAGAGAAACACTAATTCCTTCAAGATTACATATTTTCCATGGACATACATGCATTATAGAACAGTTTAATAACTTTTTCACACCACTGGCCATCAGTTGACCACTGGAGTTTCTCTGCCTCCCTTTCATCCTCCTCAACTCAAAGAAAAAATAGTGAAAGGCTCAAACTCATTGCAGTGGGTAAGAGGAAAGTGTGTGGTAAAAACCTAGGGGAAACAACTTGGTTCACAAATGGGGTAACAGTAACGGGTGCATTCTAGTCATTGTTAATTATACTTTCTAATAAAGTAAAGAGAACAATACAATGAGCTTTAAAAACAAGATGGAACTAAACAAACAAGGCTGGCCCACAGTACATCCAGCAATCTGGCTGATGTGTCACTCTGTATCCACTGAAGAGTCACAGTGGTCATGCAGGGGCCCCACAGAGAGCCTGGTGGTCAACTGGTGGCGAGCTGAGCGCATGCTAATTAGCGCTCAGCTGAGGAATGAGCATGCATTAGCCATGCGACTAATCAATGAGAAAAACCACTGAGCAAACTCCTATTCAGTCATTTATTTTTAGTCTCAGCTAACCTCTGTTCCCCACTCTCATTAGCAGCTTAGTCTTGGAGGGGTGTGTGTATGTGTGTGTGTGTAGAGATGAAAGAAACAGGCACACAAATATCTTATACAGGCACTGAGCCTCCTGAATTACCAACTCGTGGCCACATTAGATCCTATTATCATGCAGACCAATACCGTGAGGTGGTCACCAAGCATATAAATAAATTAGCAGATACAAAGATGTGGATTCGCTTTTGATGTTGGTAGGAATTAGTGATACTGGCAATCCATACTAAACTAGAGATTGGGGCTACCACACTGATATACAGTATCTCACAAAAGTGAGTACACCTAACCATTTTTGTTATATATTTTTATAACAATTTATTATATTTTTTCATGGGACAATACTATATTGTAGTATATACTATACAATAGATATGACACTGATGTAAAGTGGTTAGTCTACAGTTTGTTGGGCACAATTGACCAATTGTGACCAACAGCCATTTTCCCTTCTCATTATCATGTTAGCTTTACAAAATATCTGGTACAAATAGGGAGCAGGTATGTTACATTTTGTGTTATCATTCTCACACTCTTTTATACTGGTCAGTTCAGCATGGAACTTCAACATAAAGAAATCTCTGAGGAGCTGAAAGGAATATTTTTTTGCTAATTTGCTAATGCTAAATAATAAATTACCTAGGCTATAAGAAGATTGCCAACACCCTGAAAGTGAGCTGGAATCATGTCCTGTGGTTTGATGAGACCAGGATAAACTTTTTTGGACAGTTGGAATCAAACGTCTCTCTTAGCAACCAGGTGAGGAGTACAACGAGTGTGTCTTGCCTACAGTCAAGCATGGTGGTGGAAATGTCATGGTTTGGTGCATGAGTGCTGCTGGCTGTGGGGAGCTACTGTTCAGTGAGGGAATCATGAATACCAACATGTACTGTGAAATACTGAAGCAGAGCATGATCCCCTCGCTTTAGATACTGGGCCACAGGGCAAAATTCAAACATGATAACAACCCCAAACGCACCTCCAAGATGACCACTACCTTGCTAAAGAAACTGAGTGTAAAGGTCAAGCATGTCTCCAGACATAAACCATATTGAGCATCTTTGGGGCAACGGAAGGTGGAAGAGTGTAGGGTCTATAAAATCCACCAGCACTGTGATGTCATTATGGAGGAGTAGAATGGGATACCATTGGCATCCTGTAAAGCTCTAGTGAACTCCATGCCCAAGAGAGCTAAGGCAGTGCTGGACAATAATAGTGGCCACACAAAATATTAACTATGATATTAACTTTGGGGACAATTTGGCCATTTTCACTAAGGGGTGTATTCACTTTTGTTGCAAGCAGTTTAGACATTTTTAGGGCAAAGTACGTTTACACTGTTTTACAGACTGTAGACTTACTACTTTACATTGTAACAAAGTGTCATATCTTCAGTGTTGTCTGATGAAAAGGTATAATAAAGGTAAATAAAGGTATCTAATAATTACAAAAATATGAGGGATGATTACTTTTGTGAGATACTGTATACCAATATACACCTTTAAAATGGCACGTAAGTCTGAATTATTGTAAGTACTTTATTTGTAGGAACATTTTATTTTTTAAATGTAAATATCAGTTGAGGACCCTCAGAGTGTTCTGTTCCTTCAGAGAGGGGCAAATATTATGAACAAACAAATATTTAATTATGTTTAGTTTTTATATATTCAATATAAAATGTATTCAATATATAAATTCATGTTGTTCATTTTCGCATTGTACCGTATGGGTTAAACATTTAAGTGTCTTAAATGTTTAACCCATACGGTACAATGCGAAAATTTAAGTGTCTTAAATGTTTAACCCATACGGTACAATGCGAAAATATCTAGTATCTAAAAATAATAATCTAATATCTAGTTTATCTCATTAGCTAATTAAGCCGGGCTAGTGCTCTGCTTGGTTAGGACATCAGAAAGCAATAAGTCCTTACAGGTCTGTTTTAATATCACAATATTTATGAGGTGAGAGCTATATCAACCAGTTATGTTTCGCAAAGTCCTAGCATACTCGACATCATAGAAAGATGACAAGGTGGTATATTTCAATAGACAAATACTTTCATTCAGCTCTTTATTTCAAAAGTTTATGATGGTACTGATCAATTCACAACAGATGATACTTCTTTTTTACAGTTTAGAACATTGTGGTGATGTTTATGGCACAGATTAAAGCAGTATATGACTGAATGTGAGTGTTAGGTTGTTAGTTTGAGAAGCAGAGTAACTTAACTTATGATTAGTTTGTTTTTGTAGTTCTGATGTTTTAAGAGAATATGTTTGTGTTTCTAATGTGATGCTTGATGAATTAGTGTTCTGTTCTCGCTGCTGGAGTAACGAGGGCTCAGACATTTTCTATTGTGAATCTTACCATTTGGTAATATAATTCCAGTTATTGATTGTCTTTGCACTGATTCTGTGAATCAGAGATTGTATAAGTAGAGAACGAAGAAGAGAACGTATAAAAGAACGTATAAGAAATGCAAGACACATGAAAAGTATAAACGTACATTTATTTGCATCATGAGCCAAAATCCAAATTGCTTTTTCAAACACTGACAAAAGAATCTCACATATAGGAGTCGCTTTAGGAATATTGCATGCTACCATCGCATTTATAGTGAATACAGTATAGTGAAGTCACAATGCATTTTTAAGTGTTGTGTTCATTAGTGCAAACCATCCTGCTCTGTTCCACTGAGCACTTACCACTCCCAGTTCCTAATCTAAAATTTGAAAGTGTTACATGTGAAACACTGTCGTTTTCTCTTTTCATCCATATAGATTGCTGTTATTTGTTCTCTCTCTCACTTTGTATCTCCCGTTCCATCCTCTCCTTTATCTGTTGTCCTTTTGGGAGTAACAGCAATTGACTAAAGTAAACTTGGCTTTACTTATCGTATTATGCCCAGGAAGCCTTGAAACAACTAGCAGCTAAAATAATTTGCATGCAAATACTTAATTCAGAGCCATGAAGAGTGTTTGGCTGGAGAAATTTAATGTGTGTTGGGATTTTGACAAGCACTAAACAGGGGGAACAGGCTTTCTTTTTCAATTCACTATTTATTTGCTGTTTTCCAGCTTAACTAGACAGAGAGATCATACTCTGCACTGTGGGATTTTGCTTACGATTCAATTTATTTTACAGTTTCACAAAAAGACTGTGGAAAATGTAAGTCTGGAACTATGGCTAAATACTACATTTAAATCCTGGCAAGCAGTAAGGGGTCACTCTTTGTTAAGTAGATACACTAGGATGTCAATGATTTGACAATGCAATGTTTTTATATGATATCTATAAACAACACATGAATAACCTGAAAGTTGGCTCTGAATTTGGACAGATGGTGAAATAGAGGAATTGCATATAGAGCTGCTTAACTCCTGCTGACCCATTACTAAACACTAAAAAAGTGATAAACACTGATAATACTATGTATAAATGTGATCAAAGAGGTAAAACAGTCCAGGAACTGCAGAGAAAAGAATATACCAATATATATCACATATGTATTACCAACAGTGTTTTTACATACAGCCAAATGATGAATGTAAGGAGGTATGAACAGAGGGCACACTGACCAGCCAAGATATGGTCGTACAGAAATTGTTTTAGCAAGTAAATTAAAAAGTGACAGAAGAGACAAAAGCTAGGGAGAGAGGATGGGGATAGAGTTACTTAAAAAAAAGAAAATAGAGCCTTCGATCCAGCATGCATCCCCCTCATTGGTGATTAATCAGCCGACTCACAGCTTGGTGCACATTAACCAGATAATTAATAATTTCTTAGGGGATGCCAGCTTGGCAAGTGTTTTATCAACCTGAGCAAGGGGAGGTGGGTGCAGGGAGTAATGCTGAGGCGTGTGTGTTTGTGTGCGTGTGTGTGTGTGAGTCGGGGAAGGAGTGGCTTGAGGGAGCTTCAGATCCATGGGATCAGCTTTATCATCCATAATGAATATTCATGAGGATTTGAACCTGCAACCCACTGGTAATGAGTCTGGAGCCTTGTGTGCTAATTCTTTACTTATGGGTACAGCTGAGCCCTCACCTGGGTGGAAGTTGTACAAAAAGAACAGGCCACACAAATACATGTGCTTAAGGTAGCTTTTCATCTGAACAGCACACACCCATGCATCTCTAAAACTGTAAGAGCTAAGCTCAGTACTGAAGGGAGTATGCGTCGCTGTGATAATGTCTAATAAGCAATTCGGCAATAAGCAATAAGGATTCTTGTGGGATCTTTGTCCATTCATCTTGTCCAGAAATTTCCAGCTAGGTGAGGTTTGATGGCTGGCATAATGCAACTGGTTTCATTAAATATCACCAAAGATTTAAAGGATTCAAATCTGGAGACTGAGAAGGCCACTTCAGAACTACCAGTGGCTTGAAATTTCTGTGAATCTATGCCAGTCACATAGTCAAGCCAGTTCTGCAGCACAAATGCATCCCCACGTCATTTATCAGTATTGTTTTGGTCATTATTTTATTTTTTCTTGCACCCGACAAACAGCTGATCCATATGGCCAAACAGTTTTGTTTTGTCACTATGTAAATTCTTTCTGGCATATTCCTACTGACCCTTCTGGTGTGTCTTGATTAAAAATGGCATGCATCATACAGTCTAGCCACAAAGTCCTCAGTTGTTGAGTAATCTTGACATTTTTTTCTAGACTTCATCAGGACATCATTCAAGTCTTTTGCAATAACACTGGTGTTTTTCTTCATTGTCTTGATGAGATGGCTAAAGCCTCCTGAACTTTGGGTTTTCTCCCAGGCACCAGGTACATTTACTACAATGCTCCCATTGTTGTTTACCTTATATCACACACACCCACACCCACACACACACACAATATATATATATATATATATATAAAACTTCTACCAGTTGCTCATTCTCTATTCTCTATTCACATACTTTCTTCAGGCCATCTTTGACTTTATGCTTTTTTAAAGTAGTCTTTAGATTTGATTTTAAATTATGTAAATTATGTGATCAATCAAAATCAGTCTTTCTATCAGTAAGTGTGTTTACATGCAATTAATAATCTGGACCCTTTTTCCATTGACTGTAGTGTTTTTTGTGTGTGTGTTCCTCCAACACTCTACTCTTCTTCATCAGCAGAACCCAGTTCCACCATTCCTGTGCCACACCAGAGTGCAATAACTTCATCCATCTTTTAGTTATTAGAAGATGATGTGCTTCCAATAACTTACCGCTGAGGACTCACTATCTTAAATCTATGTTATTTAATTTAAATGGTATTATTTACTACATGTTACTATTACTACAACTTAATTTTTGTAGTCTAGGCCACCTGAGGAGGACCCTTTTTGAGTCTTGGTCCTCCCAAGGTTTCTTCCTTCAGGGAGTTTTTCCTTTGCACTGTCTCCCTAGACTCAGTATGGGATTGGCCTTTTAAGATAATATGATATTGTAAAGCTGCTTTGAGACAATGCTCCAATATAAAAAGTGGTATATATATAAATTTGACTTGACTTGTTGCTTGGCTTCAGTCCAACTGATCTTGATTTATCAGATTACGTGTGTGTGTGTGTGTGTGTAAACACATTCACTGTTTAGGACTGCAGATCTGTGAACATACAAAGTTTTGGTAATTAGGCTATCTTGTCTCTGTTGCATGACTACTGAGGTTCATCAAATCACATCACCACAGGTTACTGAGGTTTCAGGGTGCCCTCATCTGAAAATGGTTAACATGAGGCGTCTTTTTAAGTGGCATTTGTGAAGATAAATCTGTATTGTAGTTCTTGACAAAGGTTTGACAAAAATAATCATATTTAATAATAATAATAATCATAATAGGTTATATCAGCTATCGTTGAATTGTCATCTGCCCTTCACCCTATACCTACTGAAATTTTTTCAGATTCCCTGAATTTTTAGGGATATTATGCACAGAGCAGAGAGAAGTATGCAAAAAAAGTTTTTTTGTTTTTTCACACATTTCTTGGCTAACTGGGGATCCTCTGTCCATCTTTAATTATAATTACAATCGCCTTGTTTTAAATCACATCATTACTTAGGTTTTTTGTTAATTATTATTATTCATTACTAGCTCTAAATTGCCCCATCCCAACTTTTTTGGAATGAGTTGCAGGCCTGAAATTCAGGAATGCATTTGCATTAAAAACAAAATTAAGCTGACCAGACAAACATGAAATATTTCAGGTTGATATGGTGTGCAATTAGATAAACAAAAAATAAATGTTACATTCATTACAACATGATTTTTTTTCAATTAGCATTTACCATAATCTGGTGTGGAGTTGAACTGTTACACAGATCAACTAAACTTGCACACATTTCCCACTTAGTGCCATGAGCAGATAAAGTATGAGGCAAAAACAAACAAATGCACATTACTGCTCAGATTAGATGCAGAATAACATTTTTGCCTAAGTGCCAGCATCTCTCAGAGCTCAAAGCTTCAGCCAAGTCGCACTAGGTCTTTCATGCGTTACCCAACAAAGCAAAACCATAGTTTCCCACCAACGTTATGAAAAGAGCTATAGCATTCTGGAACCCTCTGAGGATCCTGAAGGTTCTGTATAATTTTAGTAAACTAAGAAAGTTTAAATTAGCATAACCAAGAAAGAGTACATAGTCAAACAATTTGGCCATAATATGTCAGAAACTGAAACAAACATACTAAATTGAGGCTGCTATGCAATTGCTAGATAATTATGGCATACATGGTAGTTCCTGTTCCCCATTGTGCATCAGAAACTAAAATAATTCTGCAACTTCTGAGAAAAAAGTATCTGGATTAAACAATACTTACTTTTTTGAGTTGCCGAAAAGTTCCTAGGTTCATATAGTTTAAATAAATCCAGCAAAAATCTTCAACAGTTTAATAAAAGCACTGTTAACTTCTGAACTGTTCAAATATCATTTAGAAATGCACTTATTCCCTCACACACCTATCCACATATTTTTTTATTTGCTCCAGACAGGACCAAGCTGCAAAAGGCAGTCAGCAAAAGAAGCTGCATTTGGGTACCTCTTTTCCCTCACAGCCAAAACTCTCAGACGCGAACATCAAAAGGCTTTCAACCAAATTGAGAGTGACAGCTCCTTCATTTGTATTCACCATGACATTACAGATCTAAACTGAAGTCTTAAGACTTTTTTAACTATTTGTCAGGGGAGACCTATTGTTCTTCCTGTCTCAGATCTTAGCTTCTGAGCCTCCGGAATTCTCTGCATACTTGCCGTTAACTTTGAATGATCGTTTTGCAAATGAGATTAGGACCCGCTATCAAAATGAAATATAGAAATATATAATATAAAACCTTAACTCAAATCCCAGGGACAAAAACAGAAATGGGACACTAACATTCAGATACACTACGTAATTCGTTATTCTGTTCAAATTCTAAATTTATGGAAAGAAATAGTCAGGTTTTAAGAAAAGAGTTGCACAATTAAAAAAATGTGTTGACAATTGGTATTAAATATTAATATTTTAACAATTGTTTATTTATTAATTATTGTCACAATGAGCAGCATAAATCACTCGTAAATAAGAAAGGTTATTCTTATTCATAATTATTAGTAATATTTACAATTATAATCATGATTATAAACTTTTCTGCAACATACAAGTTTTCTTGCACTTAAAAATCCCTGGAACCCTCCCGATATGCACTTACAGTCATGAGTTGCTTATTTGTGCATATCAGACAGACAGACCAATACATAGATGGTCCAGTTTATCCTCAAAACAAGTGTGAATTTTATTTGCGAGCAGTGTGCTGTGAGGTAGTAGAGAATCTTGCATTTAAAAGAAAAATGTCACCCTGTTGTTCTTGAAGAAGAAAAGTAAGAGTAGTCTGTAAGTGGTGGAAATGAACCTGTTATGAAATAAATAAATAAATGTTTACATTCCGCTTCTCGTTCAGATGATATTTAATCACTGCAGGCAATGTTTCAGTAGCTATTCTTTGCAATTCCTATGATTTTCTATAATTTTCATATACTATGAGCCAAATCAACAATATCTTGTTCTAATGCACATTGTGTGGTATCCATTGGAATGATAATAAAGTATGTCCAAGTCTCTAAGTCGAAGTCTATTCATACTAATCTTTACATGGCAATTCCTGGGTGTCATCATAGTGCCCATCATTTCAAGAAATGCTTAATTGTTTTTGTTTGTAATAATACACAATGTCACAGAATGTTGATAGAAAATGATCCTTTCTAGGTTAACTGATGCACAACAACTTAACAGTTAACAAGATTGGAGGGGCAGTTGACATAAAAAAGAAAAACATGTAAAATAGAAAAAAATGGGAAATCTCGTAAAAACCATACAACACACACTCACACACACACACACACACACACTCACAACACACATTTTTGTTATGTTATGCTTGCTTACACTGCTACACCCATGCCCCGACACCTACAATAATCACTTGCATCTTGTTAATGCACAATAGAGGTATCATAGTCTTCGGATTGACTTTATATTGCTGTAAGTATTTCATAATGCAGATCAACAGCCCACAAATGCCACTACAAATGACAAAAGTAGCATGTCCAAAAGAGCCAAATCCTACAAGTACAACTGTTCAGCAATATAGAATCATACATTTTGTATATAGTATGCCTGGGCAACTAAAACATTAAACAAACACCAAACACCAGTCTTTTAAAAACAGTTTGAGGATAAAGACCATTATATAGGCGGGAATGTTGACTGGTACTAAAGTTTCCTTTTACAGTCCAAATACATGCATGCTAGGTTAATTGGTGTCTCTAAAGTACACCTAGTGTGTGTACACATGTAAGTTCCCCAAGATGGATTGGTGCCATGTTTAGAGTTGCCCCTGCCTAGTGTCCTATTCTGTCAGTTATGTTAGGCCAACTGGTGTCTCTAAAATGCACCTGGAGTGTGTAAGTGTATGTGCCCTAAGATAGATTGGTGCCCTGTCTAGAGTTACAGCTGCCTTGTGTCCTATGCTGCCAGTTAGGCTCTCCCTGGCCAGAATTAAGTGGATAAAAAAAAGTAAGCGAGGCCTATCCTCCATTCTTTTGCCAGAAAATGTTCTATTACTTTTTGAGACAGACGTGACTGACCTTGCTGAATTATTGCAAGGTTCCTTGCAAGTCGTAATTTTTTGTTATCTAGCCAAATTAGCATGCACATAGCTGGTTATGTTTATGTAGGGTTACACAGCTATGGACCAGCCACAGTACTGAAAACCATAAATCTGATTTGTTAATGGACACATAATGGACCAACCTTTTAAATTGTAATCAGAAGTAGCGCACACCACATAGATAGAAACCATTCTATAATAAGCAGTTCTGATCAGTTAGTACCATTCTCTGTCAGATATGTGTATATCTATGGCAACCACAAAAATACAGAGTAGCATTTTGAATTATTTGATATTTTTATTTTACTTTAATTATTATTTATATAATTGCTTTACATGCACATCCATTACCCCTTACCTGAATGGTTAAAAGGGTCTGATTGCACATCACTAGTACACAACACAAACAGACAAGATTGGAAGAGAGAGGTAACAAGCAAGAAAAATAGTGGAGGAACAAATGACTGGATAACCACTGTTCCCTTCCGTGAACCAGAACTGAAACACCAGTGTGTGTAAGCTCTTTGCTGGTAATAGTAAACACAACACAGCCACAGATGTTATGTAGATTCAGCTTGTTGGTTGATCACTCTCACTGCAGTTCATTACCAATTTCCTCACTATCTTACTATGAGATAGCCCCTTGCTCTAATCTTGCTTTTTTCACAACAACTAAGCCTAAAATATAACATAACATACCATGCAATGGGCACACACAAACCTCTCAATAGCTTAAGAAATAACCCTGTTTCTGGTTTAAGGAAGGACACCAGGCGGCTTCCGATTTTGGCTTATAGCTCAGATTACAATAAGATTTAAAGGTTTCTCCACAGGAGAAGATTATGATTAGTGCTGCACTGTGCATGCTAATGTTATCCTCACATATGACCTAACAAAGAAGCTTTTATGATTAGCTGGAATAAGGTTTCGTTTTGTGCTTATGCAAGACTAGATTACTGTTTATTGTATAATAATAAAAATCAGGAATTACATAAATTGCAGTTACATACATTTTACTTAGCAAAAGGTAATAGTGTGACTGACATATTGTGCAATTCTGTTTAAAACTCACAAACACAAACTATAGCATGTCAAAGCTTCTTTTACAGCACTGCTCAGCCACTGCTGGAGGATTTGTGCTAACACATTTTCAATCACAGAGCTACAGGCATGACTATAAAAGCATATAGAATCAATTCATATGTCAGTACAGCGGACCCTGTGCATATATCTGTATTTGTGGTGAGCTGTGTACAAGACATTATATCAAAGATTAGAGGAAAATGTAAATAACAGTTTTCCAACAGATTGGTCCCTTTCTCAAAATCTTGCCATCTCCCAGTTGAACTCATCCATCACACCTTCGGAGAATGCAAGAAACCTCAGAGTTATCTTTGCTATCCAGCTGAGCCTCTTTGCTCATATTTCCAACTTCCCCAGTCAAGTACAGTATCTCACAAAAGTAAGTACATCCATCACATTTTTGTAAATATTTTATTGCATATTTTCATGGGATAACACTGAAGATATTACACTTTGATACAATGTAAAGTAGTCAGTCTACAGATTGTATAGCAGTATAAATGTGCTCAAAATAACTCAACACAACCATTAATGTCTAAACCGCTGGCAACAAAAGTGAGTACACCCCTAAATGAAAATGGCCTCCTCCTCTTTCACTCCTCCATGAAGACAACACGGAGCTGGTGGATGTTTCAGACCTTGCACTCGTCCATCTTTCATTTGAGAATGTCCCACAGATGTTCTATAGGGTTTAGGTCTGGAGAAATGCTTGACCTTTACCTCAGTTTCTTTAGCAAGGCAGTGGTCATCTTGGAGATGTGCTCAGGGCTGTTATAATGTTGAAATACTGCCCTGTTTCCAAAAGGAGGGGTTCATGCTCTGCCCCAGTATGTCACAGTACATGTTGGCATTCATGGTTCCCGCAATGACAATAGCTCCCCACAGTTAGCAGCACTTTTGCAGCCAATTATGATATTCCCACAACTATGCTTGACTGTATCCAAAACCACTTGTCTTTGTATTCCTCACCTCGGTCTCATCAGACCACAGGACATGGTTCCAGTAATCCATGTAATTAGTCTTCAGTAAACTGTTTTCAGACTTTGTTGTGCATCATCTTTAAGAAGAGGCTTCCTTCTGTCATGTAGACCAATTTGATACAGTGGGTGGCATGTTTGGCCATTTTCAATAGTTGTTTACTCATTTTTCCACATTAATAGCTGTGTATTATTTTGAAGGCACATCAATTTTTCACTGTTATACAAGCTGTAGACTGATTACTTTACACTGTATCTTTATCAAGGTGCCATATCTTCAGTGTTGTTCCAACATTGTTGAAAAATGTAATAAAATAGTCAAATGGCTGAGTCACTCTGGATAAGGGCACCTGCTAAGTGCTGTAAATGTACATCTCTATTTTGGTCGTTCTAAATTTTCAAACCATAGAGTTACAATATGTACTCATTCATTTGTCATGAGTGTTACTGATTTTACACAAGTTGTACACTTATCATAGTCTGCTTACATGTTAAATCCTGGGTTAGAGAGAGCCATTCATGTTGGCATTATGCCTGACAGTCCTCTCTAAAAGCTAATCTGGAGATATTGCTGGGTGAAAGTTTCTATGCCCTCCATAACTACAGGGGAGAGCAGATATAAAAATCCGTGAGTAGTCAAGTCATATTTATTTCTATAGTGCTTTTTACAATAGATCATTGTCACAAAGCAGATTTACAGTATTAGATTATCTTCTATGGCCAACCCCAAATAACATGGAATAGTACCTGCATATAATCTACACACATTTTCCCCGATACTTTAAATCATCTTTAGATTACAGAATACATGATACAATGTAAATGAAATGTATGAAGTTGTTACAGTTTAGGGAACTGTTTAGGGAACGAACAAGGCACGGGGAAACTATGGAAAAACTACAAGTACTGAAGAGAGAATGAGAAACCATGAATTTGCAGTACAGTATGGTACACCTACGAATCACTTGACACTTACTCACATGAAATCAGCATAATGCGCAGTGCACGACCAGTTCACATTTTGCCAAATATACTGATCACAAAAATTAGGGAATATTAAATATCCCCTAATTAAAATTCCCCTAATTTTTGTGAGCAGCGTATATTTTAAAAATAATTTCTATTTTTGATCTGCAGTTTGTTAAATCCATTGCTGCAGACGAGTGACTGTACTGTGTGATGTGTAGGTGTGCGTTTATGTGAGTGTTATATGTGTTACAATTGTGTTGTGCAGCACTTAAGTGAACTTGCACTTGAGAATTAAATAAATTAATGTGTGTCTGTGTTGAGAGAGATCAGGTGTGAGTCACTTAACCCAGCTATGTTGTCAGTCTCTCTTCCATTAGGCAGCTGGTAAAAGTACTTATGTACCACAATACATTTATCAGAGGAAACACTATCCTAACATGTCGATCATTTAATATCACACACTCAATAAAGTCAGTAGGAAGATACAGTAGTGAAGCTCACTTTTCCTGACCTGTGATTTTAATAAATTAATTTCAAGCATGCATTCAGTAATAAAACAAAAAAACTAACTTTTTAATATAATTCAAGGCAGCATGGTGGCCTTGTTGGGCAGCACCACTGCCTCACAGCAAGAAGGTCCCAGGTTCAATCCCAGGGTGGAGTAGTCTGGGTCCTTTCTGTGTGGAATCTGAATGTCCTCCCTGTGTCTGTGTGGGTTGTAATCTCGTTTCCTCCCACATTCCAAAGACATGCGTGTTAGGTTAATTGCCATCTCTAAAGTAGCTGTCTCTGTGAGTACCCTACGGTGAATTGCCATCCCGTCTAGCGTTGTTCCTGCCCTTGCACCCAGAGTTGCCAGATGGGCACTGTTGTTGGACTAAACTTCAAGCAGCATGTTTGGCAAAAACCAAACACAGCACACCACTGTAAAATATACCATACCTACCATGGGGCATGGTAATGGCAACATGTTGTTACAGAGTGTAGCTCTTCAGCAGAAACTGTTCAACTGCTCAGGATTGAATGGAAAATTAATGCTACAAAGTAAAACCAATTTCTTCAGGAAAACATGTGACCCTATTCTGGATAAGAGGTTCACTTTCCAACAAGACAACAAAATTTGATAAGCAATATTTCCATTAAATAGTGTGGAGCACTAGCATCACTTAAATTCCAAGTAGTAAAGTCGCCTCTGGTATTAAGGTACTGGAGTATAGATGAGTAGGTCCAGTGTTCAATCCCCACCTCTGCCAGGAGGCTACTGTTGGGTCCTTGAGCAAGGCACTTAACCCACAATTGCTTGAATTTAAAGATTTTACCAATCGTACATTGCTCTGGATAAGGGCATCTGCTATATGACATAAATATAAATGTAAAGTCGTAGTATCAGATTAAGTAAGTAGAAAGAATACAATCTTTACTCACTGATCATGAGTCCAGGCAAACTATGTTAAGTTACAGAGCAGGGCCTCAGAGTGCTAAGGCATAGTGTATGGTTTTGAATATCGCATACACTACACAGTAGGTTGTGACTTTCATATTTAGCCCACAATTGTCATGCACTGTCATTTCTTAGACAGAAATCAGAAATCAGCTGGTCATATATTAAAAAATAGGAATCAATTAAGAAAATTGGTGCAGCTCTAATTTGATCTCTAATTAAAATCAGTTTGGCTACCCTTTTTTATAGGATGATCTTTTTTTACGGCTATATTAGTAATGTGGGTTTATGTATTAGCCAGACAATAAACATAAAATAAAGTGGGCATAATTTATTAAGGTATTAAGTGCGCTTGACTGCAGGGTCACTCATCATTTACGCTTTCTCGACAATGAACATTAGATGGCACTTCCATCTGAATATGCAGAAGACTCTTAAGCCTGAATAACAGATAAAGGTACCTGCTGGGCAAGATGCTTGTTAGTTAAGGGAGGTACAGCAAAACCTCAGCCACACACCACTTAACCCTTCCTCAGTTTGCTGCATCATTAACACAGAATGGAGATGGACCATTACAGATGCACACACACAAAAATCAGTGGTCTAAAATTGTTTCAAAGCATAAATACCTACAAGAAGCCCCCCTCCCCCCGCCAAACCCCCTCACATGTACTCACAAATGCTTTTGTCTTTCTTATCATTATGAGGAATTTCTACTAAAATAGGATTCTTATCTGTTTAATCCCAGTGCCTAGCTGGCAACACAGCATGCAATGCAGGAACAACTTAACCCTAAACAGGAACAACTTAACCCTAAACAGGCCACATAAACTCATACAGACACTTACACAGTAAATGCACTTTAGAAACATCAATTAACCTAACACACATCATTAGAATGTGGGAGGAAACCAGAGAACCTGGAGTAAATGCATGCAAACATGAGGAGGACAAGCAAACCACAAGGCGATGGGATCGAACAGGGGACACTGGAGTGGTGAAGTGAACATGGTAACCACTGCCCACCATGCCCCTGACATAATATTATTGCTGCTAATTAGTTCTACATCTACACCTAACCTTCACTTCACTAACGTAAAGAAAAACTTTGACGTTTTTTTTCCTTAAATCTCATGGGAACCTGCTAATTGTGCCCAGAAGTTAAATAATATTTAATTCAAATCCTGGTCTTCACAGTGATATGCATTATAAACTTGATGCACACATAGATGTATGGACACAATGTGTCGCAGTCTTAAACTGTGTCAAAGCCTGAGCAGCCACCAAAGTGGTCTGCACCTCCACACCCCACAAGCCACTCTCTTTCTCCAGTAATATTCATATTTACTCAAGACAGTGAATATTTTGAGATTTCAGCCACGGCTGGGAGAGAAGGACGAGGCATCAATTATTTAGAGCAGGTAACCCGATGCGTCCTCTGTTGAGACAAATCTGCAGGCTGCTCCCCAGAGAGAATAAAAAATGACTTAGAGAGAATTTATTAAAGTGTGTTTGAGTAAGTAAAACACACAGAGACCCAAAAGAATCTAATGCCTGATTCTCTATGACTGTGCAACCTGTCCTGAACCAAAGTGAAATAAAAAGTATTATCAATAAATAAAAGAAAATAAAAATAAATAAATAAACAAGTAACTCAGCAAGTGGAAGCAAAAGGCTTTTTAAAGGCTCATCAATAAAACAGACCGTTTTATATGTGCATTTATTTAGCCTCACTCTTTTTCAGCAAGTCTCATGTTGTGTTTGTTTGCACATCACAAATGTTGCTGTGAACTCATCCCCAAAACAATATTCTTCTTCAAAAGAGTCTATATACAGCACATATGAGAGAAGAGGAGATGTGCAAAAAACACAAAAAGCCAAAACAAATTCTGTCTGGATGTGCTGGCTAAATGTAGATGATTCAAATGGCTGTTGCTAATGGTTGTGTGATGCAGGATCAGACAATCTGATGTACAAATTGCATGAATCCAAATTTTACACATAAGATAAAATAATAAAAAATATATTAAAACAATTTTCTAGTCAGGGTCACAGGAGTCCAGGGTTTTGCCATGCAACAGGGGACAGACAGTCACACTGGAACACTTTAGGGACACCAGTTGACCTGATGCATGTCTTTGGAATGTGCAAGATTACAGGAGTACCTGGAAAAAAATCCATGCATCCTCTATACAGACTGTGCTCAGGCTAGGACTGGAACCTGGGCTTTGATTGAAATCACAAAAAATGTTTTCATTTGTTAGATGAAGACAGGCAATCCATCTGTCAATTCAGAGACAATAGTCAGTATGTTGAAACTCCTGGCATTGTATGAGTTTGAACTTGCAATCCTGTGATGTTTGATCCATTGTGCCACTTGAAAGAATGCCAACATTTGGCTTTATACCACTGACCATTAGCTCTAGCCAAGTAAAATTAACCAGCTGTCCCATCCCAGGGTCTGGTCAAAAAGAAGAAGACTTATTAATACTAATGCTGGAATTCAAAATAATTGCAAAACAAACAAGTAAGGATTTATTTAGAAATACTGAAAATATAATACAGACAAAACATAAGACGTTCATTCTAATCTAAACTAACAGAAGAGGATGCAAGCATAGCTGGGTTTTAGAGATACCCTACTAACTTCTACCAGGTTGACGTAGATCGAGTGTTTACCAGATGAGTCTCAGAGGGCAAAGGACTGAGCGTCTCTGTGTTTGTGTTTCAAGGCTTGGGGAGGGGGATCCCCATTTAAGACTCCAAAAAAGCAGACATTCATGCACGCACCAATTACAATTCAATCCATCCATGTTAAAGGCATGGCAATGCAATTTTCACATTATAATCTAAGCCACATGACAAAGCCAGGGCCATTATGGAACAATTTCAAGTGATTCTCAGAAAGATGATGATTTCAGAATTGCACTTGCATCTGCCTAGTGCTTACCTCTGCGTGAGTGCACCTGCTCAATGTTTTCTACCTCCTTCTCCCTTACTGAGTGAGAAAGAGTAGTGAGGGAAGTAAGGATAGGAGACATATAGAGACATGGAGACAAAGGAAATGAAAGAGGTACTAAAAAAGCAAGTTAACAGCAGAGATTTAGAGTTTATGGGCTGATAATGACAGGCTGAACTCCATTCAGAGGTGTCAGGGTCCTAAAACCTGTACTTTAGCCCACTGCAACAATTTTCTGAGAGTCACACTTCTGACACAGTGAGAAACAGCGTTGCATATGAAAGTCCAATGCGTGTAGATAACAAGTGTCTACTGTCATATGCAGAAAACAGAAATTTGCGTTGTGTCCATATTTTGCCAGAGTAGTTTTCAAACCTGCCATTTGCAGCAAAGTGTTAATTTAAAGAAATAACATGACTTTCAAATCAACCTCCGTCAATGAAAACAAACAAACAAACGCAAACAAAAATGGAAGATCAACACCCAGCACTGTCCAGCTGAAAATGTTGGGCCCGTGAGCAATGCCTTTAGCACAGAAGTTACATTAACATTAAATAATTTACCAGAAGTTCATATTATTAACTTAGACTTAAGACTTAACTCACAATTGATGTCCACATGCATATAAACATGCATATGAACCTAATACAGTTCATGTTTTGTCTGGTCAACTTTGTTTAATTTGTTAATAAACATTGATCCTGCATTTCAGTCCTGAAACATATTCCAAAATAACTTGAGATTCATTTATATCACACTCAGGTTCACACTCACACAAGGTTTTGGCACAGAGAATACAAAGTGATTTAATGTTCCAGGTGTTATTATGTCCCCTTCTTCCTGCAAACACATTTTAAGATGTGCAACAGTGCGGGTCTTTGTTGCTTTTTTCTTTTCAGAATTCTCCACAAATTATCTTATGAGGACAGTTCAGGACTGCATTCAGGTCAGTCCAGTACTTTTACTCTCTTCTTCAGCAGCCATGCCTTTGTAATGTGTGCAGCATGTGGTTATGGAATGTCTACCAAGAACACTGACACCGCCCCATACCATGACAGACCCTGGCTTTTAGACTTGTTGCAGTCTGGATGGTCCTTTATTTCTATTGCCCAGAGCATATGGAGTTATTTTTTTCCAAAGAGGTGGTCACCTGACCACAGTACACTGTGATGACAGTGTAACCCAGTCCAACCTAGATGAGTCCAGAGAAGCCTTCTGAAAGTAAAGTGCCATTTGTGACTGTAATTCCATAATGTAGTGCTTGATAAAGCACTTTACCAAAGTAATCCCTCACCAATTCTAATGTTGTTATACCAGCTATTGTTGTATGACATCACCTGCTTGAAATTGCATTTTTTTAAATTAAAAAGCATTAACAAAGCACTCACCATCACAGTGAAACTGGTGTGGTAGTGGTTTATAAGTGTGTGTTTTGCTGATATGAGTTGATCAAGATGCTAGCTCTGCAGGGCCCATCTTCAGAATTCACAGGCTGTAAGTCACCATGTACCCTGAACATGGTCCCAGTCAATCACAAGGTCAGTTAGGGGTAACTGTTGGTGGACCCTGAGGACATTTCAATATGACAGCCAATACGGCCACATGGCATAGCTAGGACTTAAACTCAGGTCACCACTGTGGTTGGTTAGTACATTATAACGTACTGCAACACCCAAGCACATTTTCAGAATAGCTGACTCAAAATGTGTTTTTTAGGTACAAACTGCACATGCGACATCAGTAATATCAGTTCAAAATATTGCTGTGTTATCTGTGTTTCTACCCTCCACTTGTTGTTTAGACACAATCAGTTGTTTTTCCACTTCTATTGGCCACTGCATGACACTGTTTTATAAATCATGTCAGATCACTCCTCTAGATGCCCACTTCATCTCTGAGAGGTGCCATTTCGTAGCTACTCACATCTGTAAGCGACACCGACTCCTGTCCACAGTATCGTATATTAAAAGACATCTTTACCTCTATAATGCCCTTTGTCTTTACAGCAGATAATGACAAAACATAGAGTCACAAACCCGTTGGAATGACTGACACATGCTTATCAACTGAGGTCTACTCGAAACCATTCAGCCAGTTACACTATGCAGAAATGCTAAAACTTGGATACAATGTAAATGTTCTCAGACATAGCAAGACATATCATATCATATCATAGACAAGCATAACATACCGTACGAGATTTATTTGCTTTTATTGACTCACATTTATTATAAGTAACATTTTCTGAATAAATTGTGGAATTAAAGAATATGTAGTAGTGTGGTCAGTCAACTTCCAAAATGTAGCTTTAAGCTCTCTGAAGAAACAGAAACTTTGGTCTCCACTGTCATGCTCTGGGATTCTCTTATTCAAGCCATTACAGAAACACATTGAACTTGTTTAGTGAAATAAAACAGTAGAAAGCTTACAAAGTTCCTAAACCATCTCTACACTGAGCAATTCTATATGTTGCATGCTATCTCATACTCCATGTTAATTTAAAATAGTTATTGTCTCCGATTTTGTTGGTTGGGGAGACGAGAATAAATTGCTGACCCTAGTTTTGCAAGAAGAGTGTCTTATCTAGGACGGCTCTGATGTGAGAGCACTATCTAGAATAGGAATCTTTTGAGTTGGAAGGCTGAAGTGAGAAAAAAATATTCAAAAAGCTATACATTTTTAGGGTGTTAAGCAAAACTTTTCAATATCTAGGTAGCTGAAGTAATAAGAGATATGCTGAATGAGGGTGAGCACTAAAATAAAGAGCCCAGAGAATATCACGGTTCAAAAGTTCATGTATGTCCCATGGCTTGAAAATACCTCACACTAATATCGCTTCAAATTAACTTTTGCATACTTTTGCTGCAACTGTGATTTTTGTCTAATTAGTTTAACTGGGTTATTTTTAACTACTTGTAAAAATGGTATTACGTTTTTGGCCATGTATACCAGGACACATAAAAAAAAATCTATAGTGTTCACAAACTAATGTGATTCTTAGGGTTATTCTATGGGAAATTCTATGCATGTTGCTAAACATTGTTGTAACTGAACATTGTTGTTGTAGTCCAAGAACAGTCAGAAATGTGTTGTCTTAAAGGCAGAGGCAGGATAAAGCTCTGTACCACACTGCACAAACCATTTTAGGAATGGTACAGACAATGACGAACTTACTCAGGTGCTTACTTTGCCACAAGTCTCAAGTTGATCAAGCATCTCTAGGATTTGCGTTTTTGGGTCAGAGCCTTGGTGGCATCAGCAAGAAATACACAATGTTAGGCAGAGATACACAATATTAGGCAGGTGGTGCTAATGTGATGGCTGATGTTTTTGTATATGTTTGTGTAACCACAAGTGAAACATCAATTCTCTTAGCTCTGTGGATGCTTGTTTGCCTTTCATACAATGACGTGGCAGGCCACCACAGAAAAGTAATTGCCACCGCTGTTTGCCGAGGTTTATGAAATGTCATGAAATTGCAGAACTCAAGGAAGTGGAAGAGAAGAAGTGGAAGAGAACAGAGAGAGTTACTGTAACTTAACACACCAACGTTTTATGACTCTAAGCACTGATTTGATGGTTAAAGTGACTTATAAATTGATAACATGCATAATATAGAAGACTTAAACAATCTCCAATTTCAAAACCAACCATTTGAAGCCACCTTAATAATAAAACAGATCATTGGAAGTTTATATATTGTCAGTATGGCAGCAACACAATTATCTTCAAATATATTTTTATTAGACTTTCTTAGACTTAGACTACTATTCTTAACCAAGGTTGCGCATAACATTTTTGGCTGACTGACTACAATTTTATCTAGATAGACCTGTCAATGTAACTAAGTATTGATTGATTATAGACTTGTTTGATATACTATATCAAGAATATGCAGAGCTTGAAAACCATTTAACTATTAAATCAGGATGGAAAATGTGATGGAAAATGTGAAATGGAAATTAGTTCAATTTCTATTAGTTCAATTTCCATTAGGTAGTAATTTTTGTACTCTACAACATACTACGCAGTCCACTGAATGCCTCACACTGCCTGTCCTACACTCCGAGCAATCTACAGATCAACCCTCTTGAACTACGAATTAATCCCAAAGTAATTGAACATAATAAAAAAACTCAGACATCTGGCTGCCAAGTAAAGTACTTGATGTTTTGTTACAGCAAAAATGGTTTTTCATGGCTGTTAGAAGCATAGTTTAAAAACCTTTTCAAATTTTTTCCTATTAAACCTTTTCTGTTTTTTAAGGCTATAGACAAACTCATCTACACTTGTTTGTAAGTCGCTTTCACAAATTCACATTCTTAGTGTCATCAGAAAGGACACAGTACGTTTACACATGATCATAATTGTTTGTGAGAGGAGAGAGCTTTGTCCCACATAACCAAGAATGCCTATTCATTCAGACATATTTTGATCTTCACTTACAAACAATATTTTAAACTTGCCATACTGTTTATTATCTAACTACAATGGCGCTAAGTTGTAAACAGAACTTTCTGTATTTCTGCATAAATATGACCTAAAACAATCTGATTTTCACACAAGTACTAAAAGTAAATAAAGAGTTCCCAGAGAACAAAAATATTATACTTGGTTATTTATTTATATTTATAAAGGAAATGATCCAATATTACATATTTGTGAGAAGCAAAAGTATGTGAACCACTAGGATCAGCAGTAAATATGAAGTTGAAATTAGAGTCAAGTGTTTTCAATCAATGGGATAACAATCAGGTGTGAGTGGGCAGCCTTTTTTATTTAAAGAACAAAGAATCTATCAAAGTCTGCACAGCATGTTTGTGGAAGTGTATCATTACACAAACAAAGGATATTTCTGAGGACTTCAGAAAAATAGTTGTTGATGCTCATCAGACTATAAAAGGTTTAAAAAAAATCTCTAAAGTTTAAGTTACTTTGAAGCAACTGAAGGCCTCTCTCACTGTTAATGTTCTTAGTCTAACTCTAACTCTCTTACTGTTCATGAGTCCACCACCAAGTGCAAACTGAACAACAATGGTGTGCTGGCAGAGTTGCAAGGAGAAAGTCACTGCTCTCCAAAAAGAACATTGCTGCTTATCTGCAGTTTGCTCAAGATCATGTGGACAAGCCACAAGACTACTGGAAGAATTTGTTGTGGACAGAGGAGCACAAAATTAAACTTTTTGGTTTAAATGAAACGTGTTATGTTTGGAGAAAGGAAAACACTGCATTCCTGCATAAGAAACTTATCCCATCTGTGAAACGTGGTGGTGGTAGTATCATGATTTAGACTGGTTTTGCTGCATCTGGGCCAGGACAGCTTTCAATCATTGATGGAACAATGAATTCTAAATTATAACAAAGAATTCCATAGGAACATTTCAGCACATCTGGCCATGATCTGAATCTCAATAGAAGGTGGGTCATTCAGCAAGATAATGACCCTAAGCACACAAGTTGTTCTACCAAAGAATGGATAAAAAATTATAAAGTTAATGTTTTGAAAAGTGAAAGTGAGCAGTTAATGTGATAAAACCCACTAACCCACTAACTCATCATTTGATTCTACAGCTTTGCACTCTGATTATTTATTTCATTCAGCTGACCTAATTACAGTGTTGGTGAGTGCATTCGAAAGATGTTTTCTTTTAGTAATATATGAATGAATGCTAATAGATTTTGATAAGTTAACAAAATTAACTTCATGTAAATAAGATCATGTAGAAATCCATCATTTATGTAGTAAGGATATTAGTGGTATTTTTGCAGATCTGTATTTTGTTTCAGTTTGCTTAGGTTCTATCAGCTTTTCACACCCAGATATTATATAGCAACTTTTAAATTTTTACAATCACAGTGCATTCTTTGTGTTACTGTGCATTACTAGTATTTTATTCCTTAAGCAGTGGGATTTATTGTGATGTCACTAAACCTGGTGTGTAATCTGGAAGGTGATTGGTTGTACTGAAGCAGATTTATCAAGGTTACTATAAAGGGCTGATCACTTATCGAGAGCCCTTATTGTGCTAATTAAATTTCAACAATTGACTAGAATTGAAAGAAATTGAAAAGTCAGATTTGACATGGTATTATGATTATTAAGGTTTTACAGCTGGAATACTTCATACAGCTCAGCAGATTTGTCCAACTATTATACTAAACTGGAACTGAAAAAAATCAACAACAGATAATGACAGACAGGCTTCTCTGTGTGGATGCTACACTTCTCTGTGTGATTGTACAGAAGGTATTTTCAGACCCTCTTTCTAAGTCACTGATTGCACATTTCTGACACAGTCAGATTCCAAGCCTAAGGCTGAAACCATTTTTGCTGATCTAGGATCAGAATCCAATCTCCACATTTTAGCCTGAACTAGTTTACAGAAATCCACAAAAATGATCTGAGATCTGCAACAAATTGAAAGTTCTACCTACCGTATACCATACTACAGCGGGAGGCTCATTTCACACTCCAGACGGCATCTCAACAGGTGACTCTAACACACACTGTAGCTAATTTACAAGTGTGCAACAGGGCTGAAAGTGATGTGCCTCCGCAGCAAAGAAAACTTTGCTCATTAACATAGCATTTGCTAATGTACAAAAAAAAAAATAATAAAAGGTCATGTTTAATGGCACAATCTCACGAGACTGGAATCTCTCCAGGCATCATGCTCTCTCAACTAAGTACCCCAGAATTACATTGTCTACTAATTTTGTAATTAGTATTCAAATTTCCATGTTAGCGCATCTCTGTTAAAAATGTGTTTCAATAATTAGTGTGTTACTGGGCCTTGTATAGATACACACAAACAGTTAGGGTACATTAAATCATATTTGTTGTTTCCTGAACCTATCAACCAATGAGTACCACAAAATTGGCCATTGTGTCAATAATATTAGCAGCACTAGAATTGAAATTTATGCTTTCAAGTATAGATACATATACATTAATTAAATTTAATAGAAGATTATGCAAAAACATCAGTGGACAGAAGACAGGACAGTAATGTACACTGTGACGTAAAGAAACACCCACCAATTATGTGGCCCAATTAGCTAAGTCATCTCAAGCAGTCATAGTGTACACATACATAAATCTCCCACCTATTTTACACTAGTATGGTAAAATGTCAACCTATGATCAATCAACATATTTTGTGCATATGTAAAAAGAAGAAATAGACAGTGGCCTGGTTTGTCCTGCTTAGGTTTGAGTGGTGTGAATGGGGCGCTTCCCCGTCTGGGCCATTGTACTGCTGCGGGCATATCTCAGCAGCCCCATCTGTCACATGCACAAAAAAACACACAGCATGTTCCTGGTGTACCACACAAGTGCTTCATAGTGTACAAGAGAACTATAGCTAGAAAATGGCCAGGAGGTTTGTATGCGGAATATGTAGTTATGAACAGTAAACATTTAGTATGACTAGTTTTGTGTATGTTTTTATATGATTATAATAATTTAGAAAATTCTAATCATATTGATTCTTTAAATAGTGAACATATTAAAATGTACCCGGTCTTGTCTCTGTTTTGGGGTAAGGTAGATTCATAAATTGTTGCAACATCCAGTCGTTTCCAATAAGTCTGTCTGATGTAACCTGATTTTTTCTATTGTTATTAAATATCAACAATTTATTTAAACAGAATAAATTTGTTCATTCTCTACATGCCTAAATCAAATCAGCAAGAACACTGCATGCAAAACAAGTTACCGCTCTTCTAGTTCAGCATCCAATGAACATGTTTTTTATTAGTCTGAAATCACCATTGCAAGTGTGAATTAGTAGACTTTAGGATTATCTTTGTTAAGTACAGTTTGATATGTTATTATACTTTCATATTTAATAATAAAAATGAATAGTATAGATGTTGCTGGCTTTTATCAGTTAACTTTATGCCGTGGATTGTTTACAACTTTATGCCATGGCACTAAAATTCCTCCCAATTCCTTGAGTTCTTTCATGACATTATTCACTGTAGTGGAAAAATATGTAAATCACTTCCAATATTTCTTTGAGGTAAATTTTTTAAAACATTTTAATAACTTTCTTATGCATATGTTGACAAACTGGAGATCATCTGGCCGTCTTTGTTCAACAAAGACTTCATTCCTGGATGCTGCTTTTGACCCAAATCATGATTAAAATCACCTGCTGGCATTACATTATTAAGTTTTTAGAATTAAGCTCTCTTGCAGGAGCTCTTGCATTGCTCCTGTTCCAATTTTATTTGGAATGTGAAATGTAGGAATAGATGTTTTTTTAACAAATTAAATGTATGAAATGTCATGAACTCAGAGAAGAGAACAGTGAGAGTTCTTTAGTTGTGTTAACTTTTTGGTTTAAATGAAATAAGAACCTTATCCCATCTGTGAAACGTGGTGGTGGTAGTATCATGATTTGGACCTGTTTTGCTGCATCTGGGCCAGGACAGCTTGCGATCATTAATGGAACAATGAATTCTAAATTATAACAAAGAATTCTATAGGAACATTTCAGCACATCTGGCCATAATCTGAATCTCAATAGAAGGTGGGTCATTCAGCAAGATAAATACCCTAAGCACACAGGTTGTTCTACCAAAGAATGGTTGAAGAATAATAAAGGAAATGTTTTGGAAAGTTAAAGTCCTGACCTTAATCCTATCAAGATTTTGTGAAAGGACCTGAAGTGAGCAGTTAATGTGATGAAACCCACTAACATCCCAGAGTTAAAACTGTTCTGTACTGAGGAATGGGATAAAATTCTTCCAAGCCGCTGTGCAGAACTTACCAGAAACATTTAGTTACAGTTACTGTTGCACAGGAGGATCACACCAGATACTGAAAGCAAAGGTTCACATACTTTTTGTAATACTCACAAATATGTAATACTGGATCATTTTACTTAATAAATAAATGGCCAAGTATGATATTTTTGTCTCATTTGTTTAACTCTCTTTATCTACTTTTAGTAAGTAAAAATCTGATAATGTATTTGCAGGAATGGATGTCTTTTAACAAATTAAAAACCAAACAAAATATCTGTTCATACCGTCTGCATTTAAATAAAAGGCAAATGAAATATCAGGAACACTGCATCTATGGTAATGAATGATTGAAAAAGAAAACTGTCTTGTAGCTATAGCTGTCTTGACAACGACACTGCCATGTACCAAGTCTGTTTTATGTCCTGAGAAATATGATCAATTCTTTATGTAACAGCATTCAATCTCTCACTTAAGAGCATTCTTAAGTTTACAAATGTTTCGCAATATCCTTAGAGACCTATGTAGTATTTTTTTTAGTAAATTTAAAAGTCATCTCAAGTAAGTACTTTGCCTGGTCAGTAATTTATAGCTTGACATCCATGTGCATTTTAACCTTAAAAACGACAAATACTTAAAACACACTTGATGCATTGCTTATGTGCTTAGCAACAGTACTATACTGCTCACAAAAATGTATGATCGGGGAACTAAATAAAGGGGACTAACAATGTATGTAGAGAAGCAGATGGACAACAGTCTGTAATTGTAGAACTACAAAGTGCAGTGACAGCTAAAAGTTATTAAAGAGTAAGCACAATATAAATTTAAAAATACAATGCCTAACATCTGCACACACACACACACACACACACACACACACACACACACACACACACACTCCTTATTTGACAGTTTAGCCAATATTACCTGTATTATATAATTTGCTATAAAATGCATATCCTTGTTGCAAATATGCCCAAGTTTTGCTGATGCAAGAAACGTAAATTAGCAAAATTGCATTCTTAAAAAGGTACAGAATTCTTAATCTCTCTTTTTTTAACTGGTTGCCTTGGAAATTCTGCACCAATTACAAAATACTTCTAAATACAAAATGTGTTAAAAAAAAACACAAACTCTACATGGCCTAGCCCCAGAGTGTACAATATAATATTTATAAATTTCATTCCTAGCATTCGCATAAATCGCATCCGTGTTGGGCGGCTTGCCATCATTGCTAAAAGAATTAATTCTGAATTGCTCCAGCAAATGCTAAATAAATGTCAAAACAAATTTATGTTTGAATATAATTCAAATGTAGATTATGTAAATGCACTTATACACAAGTGCTACCACAAATGGTTTAAAGTAGAGTAAAATAAATGTTTTGGCCAAGCCAAATTCCTGACCCTAATCCAACAGAAATGTAGTGAAAACTAGTTCATGTTCACGAGAAAACCATCCAACATCTCAGAGTTGAAGCTGTTCTGAAACAAAAAATGTTCCAACCTGATATGCACATTTGTAATATTGGATCATTTTCCTCAATACTTAAATGATCATTCTGAAGTGTTAGGGTAAATGGTTGCACTCCAGCACAGTTCAAGACAACAACTGGGCTCAATGCAAGCATGTCCATAAAAGACCAAGTATAATATCCTGCTCCCAAATGTTGAGGGATATTTAATTATATTTCATTATTTTAATATTTCATACATTATTTCATTTGTATTTATGTCTCATTTGTTATATTGGGTGTTTTGACTACTTTTAGAACTTGCAAAAAGCCTGATCAGGTTTCTTGTCCTGTTTGTGCAGAAACTTGAAAGGGTTCACATGCTTTCAAGTACCAATATATGAATAGATCTCCCTCACAAATACCTTTCAAATAATGTTTGTATTTATACGAATTAACTTTCACTAGTGAAATCAAGCAATACAAAATGTTCGATTACTTCAACTATTTGTAGAACCACATTAAAAAGAAACCAAATAACCAGTCATAATTTGAAATCCAACACCCATGTGACTCTTGAGGTCTGTGTAACACTGTGGTAAACATTCTTGTTTCAGGTAGTGTAAATAACATATGTCAAAACAATGTTAGTAGCTATAATTCAGAAAGTGGGACAGTAAGACAGAGGGAGTCCGACTAGAGGTCAGGGTCAGGTCTCTGGGGCTGAAGTGGTTGGTTGGTGCAGTGGTGTATTTATTTGCTGGTGAAGAGGAGCCCTGTGTTTAGCAGTGACCCACAGGTCATTTTGGAGGTCAGGTCTGTGGTTGTGGGGGGTGGATTTATACAGCACTGAGACTGGTGCTGCATGAGCAGGCCAATAAGATTTGATTCATGTGAAGGGGACAGCATGGACTCTGACCCCTGGAATGGGTCCTAGACTTAAATTCAACATTTATAGTGAAGATAAAAGTGAATAAAAATATATAACTTACCTTATGGTTAATTACCTTAATCTCACACTGAATATATGAGAAACATAAGTTGTAACTGAAGCTATCACTTATGCAGATGAGGCAGGAAAGTACACAAAAAAATGTCTCAGAGCTCTGCTTAATACAGTATAACTACATAGTCCCTAGTTTCTTGTGAATAAACCTTAGTACAGAACATAGGCCTCTTAAAGCACTGGACATCTGGCAAATATTTCTTCACGGGTTCAGGTCATGGGTTCCTTGTACAAGCTCTAGCTGTAGCACTAACACTTGCAGCAGGTCAGTGGGAAACAGTTATTTAAGAACTGATGGGTATTCTGCACAACAAGGGAGAAAGACAACAAGATGGGTAGAAAGGACCGAAAATCTATATTTTTACACATGTTGGGGAACCTTGGAACCCCGCAAGGGCATCTTGATCTATATCACAGAGGGTAATGCAAGTAAAACATCCTTAATATATCAAAACTTAGTTTTCCATGACATATTAATGAAAACAAGTCATTCAAATGCGTCGAATTCTGGGTAATCACATGTCAGAAAGACTAGAGTATTCAGAGGTCTAAATATATAATCTATTATCTAAAATGTATGTTGTACATACATGGTTTACTACAGTTTCATATAGTTAATATAGTCCTTGCCTTGAAAGAGAGGAAAGGTTTATTTGTGTAGAAGAAGTAATACGTGTATGAAATATGTACAACCAAAAATCATAAAAAGTTGGGACAGTATGGAAAATGCATATAAAACAATGTTTCTTACATTTACTTTAATACATTTTGTCTGATCAACTTAATTTTATTTGTTCATAAAATTCCATTCCTGCATTTCAGACCTGCAAAAGATTCCAAAACAGCTGTGATGGGAGAAGGACAGTAAATCATTTACCACTTTGTAATGTTACCATTCCATTTCATCACACTTCATCACAGACATTTTGGCACAGAGGATACAAAGCAATTTACTGTTGCAAGTGTTATTGTATCTCATTCTTCCTACAAACACATCTTATGATGTGCCATATGGACAGTATGAGGTAGTCATTGTCGCATTTTTAATTTTAATTCAAATTAGGTCAGGGTTGCATTCAGGCCTAGTACCTATTCTCTCTTTTTTCTGCAGTCCATGCCTTTGTAATGTAACATGCAATGTAAAACACATTCCAAAGATAGTTGGGGCAAGGACAATTTAGGGCTGCTGATGAGGTGAACACTAATTTTATAATGTGATTTTACACATGTGATTTCAACAAGTGATCATAATTTGGTACAAAAACAATATCCAGGAAAGGCTGAGTAGCATAGATGACCAAAGGATCAACAAATCAACAAATATGTGAGAAAATTATTGAAATGTTGCCTTTACAGAACTGAAAATGACCTTTGCCAAGGGCACTGATACAGCCCAATAGTATGACAGACAGTGGCTTTTGCACTTGTTGCTGATAACAGACTGTATGCTCCTTTTTGCCTTTAGGCTGAAGCACACAGCCTGCATTTTTTTACAAAAAAGACCAGAAATACTTCTCCATCTGACCACAATACATGCTTGCACTGTGTTCCATGGTTCAATGGTTCATCCTAGATGACTCCAAGCCCAGAATAGTCAACACTGCTTCTGTACCTTGTTAACATCTGGCTTCTTTTTTGCAAAAAAAAGTTTTAAATTGTATTTGTGAATGTAACTCTGTATCATGGTGCTTAATAAAGGTTTGGCAAAATAAACCCTTTCCCATGTGGTTACATAAACTATTGTTAAATAATGTTTTTTGATTAAGTGCCTTCTGAGGGATCAGAGAGCATGAGTTCAGCTTAAGCTTGCATCCTTTACACACCGACATTCTTCCAGATTCCTTGAATGTTTGTGATATTCTGCACTGTAGATGGGGAAAATATGAATGTCATTTCCAATCTTTTTTTAAGGTACATAGTTTTTAAACATTTTATTCCACATACATTAAACATTTTATTTCATTTCTTATGCATTTCTTGACAAACTTTAGATCCTCCTTGCTCATCCGCAGCCATTCCTGGATGCTGCTTCTGTACCAAATCATGATTACAAAGACCTGTTGACATCACCTATTTGAAAACACAATTATGTTGTTTTTGTAGAATATGCTAAAGCGCTGAAATGCAGGAATGGATGTTTATTAACAAAAAATGTAGTGGTCCAAAGATATGAAATAACTCAGGTTCACAATTAAATAACAGCCAAAGGAAATGTAAAAACACCATACTTTATCTTTTTTCTGATCTGTACTGCATTCGGGGTTATTTATGCAATAGTATTTGGATCACCTTTAAGTACATTAAGTACATTAAGTGGTTTGGGCTGTATGAAGTGCATAAATGTGAAGAAGTATAATAAGAATTATAATCAGAAGAAGTATGAGGCATAAGAATACTTGCTTTTCAAGTATTGTATTAAAAACTGCTTTGGGGCTTTCTCCAAACACACGACTGCTGTGTAACAAAATTACACACTCATGCAGAAAGGAGCTATTTTGTAAACTTTTATTGTGATTAATATAAGATTATTATGATATGAAATGAGTAATATGAGATATATACATTATATTATAAAGAGTAAGTGGTTGTCAATTATTTATGCTAAAGGGCAAATAAAACATCTAAAAGTAGAGCTGTTTAGTCTATGTATATTTCTTTATCTAACAACGCTCCAACGTCTACCTGCCGACTCATCCCAGCTAAAAAGAGCCAATGGTAGCACTGCATTGTGCAAATGCAGATTATACGAGCCAGAGTGCAAGGTGTAAGCACTTTTTTCACCAAGTACTGTTGTGAGGAAGACATCAGTTGTGTAAAGTGAATGTGTGTGTGGATTTGAGAGAGGTATCACTGATTCAGAAAGCAGTGGTAGGAACTGACAGGATTCCTGTGGGGCTCATGGGTAATCCTTGCTATATTCATCATTGTGCTCCATCACCACAGACATCTGCCAACCCACTCACCAATAAAAACCCCTACATGGGCAAAAAAGGAAGCAATGTCTTCCTCAGAGATCGAGACATCTACATTTTCTGTTTGTCAGTGCCAGTAGACTATATGTGCACTCCATCATAAATATATTTTCAGACTTTTGTCAACACTCATCAAAAACTGTAAAGGTAAGCATATTTATGACTACATATTACTGCAGTCATGGAAAATATTCCGCCTGTGTACATACCAATAACAAACACACTGGCATTTATAGAATGTTGTGGAAGCTCAAATGATTAAGTTGGGATTTACCTTAAATGGGTAACTCCCTAAATCTGAATCATATATTTAAATACATTTGTGCTTATAGTATCAGATTGTGGATGATTCTGAACACCCTGGCATGTGGTAGTCTGAGTTTTATATCAAACATTTAAATCCTTTCTCTTTGAGAATCTTTAGCTTTTATATAAGAAGACTATGTACGTGAATTTATACTAGGCAATCTGTACCACAATCTGTACTCCTAAGTTTGGTTTGTTTAACTAGTGTGTATTGCATTAACTAGATAATATCATCAGGAGATCGATAACGCCATTATGATAAGATCTTAGTTCATTCAGCTGTTTTATTTATCACACTTGACATGTAAAGCTGAATATCTCACTGAATGTTTTTGTAATCCAAAATGTTAATATGCAGATTAAAGTTTGGAAGTGATTGTGTACAAAATTTCAAAATACTGTAATAAAAATCAGAAACAGGTTGCATTCTATATAAGATATCACACTGTAGAGCAGGACTAAAAATACACAATAAACACAATGACAATCACAAGCAGCACAGTGTATTACAGTTTGGGGTCATTAGGTGACACTTCGAAACGAGACTGTAGATTCATATCTTTATTTAGTACTTGACATTGATAATATCACAAATGAAAATAGCAAACATTCCAACCCAGTCCCCTGACCTAAACCCCTCTGAAATCCTAATGAGTTATGAAAGAAGGGTCTAAATAAGAATATGGTTTGGCTAAAGCAGGGAGAGTGAATTCTATTTCAGCAGTCCAAGAAACTCTTCCTGAAGATGCACCTGTTGCACATGACCCTATTCAAGGTGGAAGTGAAGTATATATGGTAATGTAAACATGTCTATTCAGCTGCAACCCTCCAAGCTCAGTACTTCAAAGAAAAAAGAAAGGATGTGTATAAGAGAACGACAGAGGAGAGAGGGAGAGTCATGCACCTTTGTGAAACAACATGATTCATGAAAATGTCACGCTGACGGAGCTCAAACTGAGAGCCCAAAGTCTGCATTCCCAAAATACCTCCTCTGACTAATGCCACTGCAAGATACACTCTCACTCACTCTCTCTCTCTCTCTCTCTCTCTCTCTCTCTCTGTGTCTCTCTCTCTCACACACACACACACACGCCAAAATCAAACCTAAAGCCACATATACTGTACACTGCAGGTTCATGAGCAGGTTCACGTGTTACCTCCGATTTCCAGCTGATACCAGGACTATGAATATCACACTTTATGCACCTTGAACCATGTTCCTTTTAGTCTCAGTTTACAAATCTGAGTGTTAAATCAACTGAATGTGTAAATAATACACTCATATACACTCATTAATAAAGAAATAAATAAAGCAGATATAAATGTTGGAGGTGTCACTGGAGTGGTGGTGGTGGTGTTAGTTTGTGTTTTCTTGGTACTAGTGATCAGACTAGACTCAGTTTTTAAAACATCTGAATTGCTGAATTGAAAATAGTACACCAACTGATGTTCATCCACCAGCATACTTTAGACAGCATCCTGTAGGCAGCGGCCTGTGAGCACTAATGAGGGATTAGACTATGACTAACACAAACTGTGTAGCGACAGATGAGATGCTGTCTCTGACTTTACATCTTCAAGGTGGAGTAATGTGGTAGAATACATTCTGTAATCGTAGAATTACAAATTGCAGCAGCCACTGATTCTTTTAAATAACAAATAAGCTGAATGTAAACTGAAAAATGTACACTGTGTTGCATGTGTGTTGTATGCTCAATATTCACATTTACTATCTTATTGTTCTATATAAAGCCTAGATATATACTGTATATATACCAGCAAGAAAAAAAATGTCACCTGTTTCTGAAATGTACCAAATAACGTGCAATACCTCCACAAAATCTGCAAATTTCTTGTAGACTGGGAATTTTGACACTTATTTTTCAGCATTTCAATAATTTCCTCAAACATTTGTTGGAGATGCTTTGGCCATTTTTGTTCATCAAAGACTCAGTCTTTTCTGAATGCTGCTTTTGTACCAAGTCATCATTACAATCACCTGTTGACATCATCTGTTTGAAATCACATCATTATTAACAACTAAAATTAAACTGACCAGACAAAACATGAAATATCTCAAGTTCATACATTTACATTTCCAGCATTTAGCAGACACCCTTATCCAGAGCGACTTACAACTGATACAGTCTTACAATCCAAGCAATTGTGGGTTAAGGGTCTTGCTCAAGGACCTTTACCTTATTTATTTGGGGTTGTAAATGCATGTGTTAAAAACCTAATGGACACATTACAGATACAAGATGCATGAAGCAACCAAGTGCAGGCAGGGTTTTTAACACTCCAAATTTATATGATGCTTTGCTGTAATTGTATTGCGGAGCACTGAAAGGTCTGTACTTTTGCCGCATGCTTTGAGAAGAGTGATTCAGTTAGCTATAAATATGACTGCCCTTTCTGCTCAGCCAGCACCATGGATTAGCAACTCTCCGTCTCCACTACTGTGTTAACAGTGTGACCACAAAAGGCAACAGGAAAAAGTATGGTCAGTTTGATGTTTTAACCCTACTGTGAGACAGTTGTAAGTAAGATCTAAGTACTCAGCAGTGAATACAGTTTTTCTATGGGAAAAGATGGGAACTCAGTATATGGAAGATGTTAGTGATGTGTTTAGTGCTTTACCAAGAGTGTTTTAAGTTGTAACTATCAAAATGAAAGCAAATCATATCACAGAGGATGTTTCACAACATTTTCCATACTGCTCTCCCATAAACTGGAGCCAGAGTAGTTCACAGGATATAGGTAATTCTGGATATGGTACTTATAACATTATTTTTATTAGCATCATTAATTTGTGATTTTACTGTAGTTAATTTTTTTCAATAAAAAGAATTTAAATTTGTATTTTTTTTAAGTTGTAATCTTTCAATTTAGAGAAATATAAACAGCTTTTTTTTAAATTACAATGCAAAGGTTAGTGACCATGGAAAACCCTAGCATATTTACACTTTAAATAGTCTTTAAAAATGTATTATTAATCTATGGTTAAGTCAACACCATATTAAAAAAAAACCTCCTATTCATGCTTGCAGTGTTATTCATCAGCAGTAGAAAGCAGAATTTAACAAGCTAATTAAACAGCCAATTATCGGGAAGATCCTAGGAATCCAGATCATATACATACTAAAGCCTTCAACCATTTTGGTAAGAGCCACCAACTCCAGGACACTAGAGAAATGTAAAGGCTGAGGTCCATCTTTACCTTCTCTCCTTCTAGAGAAGCAGCTGTCCACCTAAGAATACTAGGCCAACTCCTACTGTGATTGCATCGTATTCCTTCCACAAGAAACTGAAATATCTTTCCATTGCATACCCTGTCAAGCATTAGAAACATGCAGTGTGTCTAAATGTGATAAGATGAAGGTATTAGTTATTAATGGATGTAAACATTACTAAATTAGGAATGGAATGGAAAAAAACATACCCTCACTCCCACCCCAAAGGCTGATTTGGCTTGTGTTGCAGGTGTATATATATACTTAAATACACGTGATGTGTGTGCTCTGATTTCAATGAAAATTCTCAAGCAGTGTGGTGGTACAGAGTCCTATGACTGGGTGGGGGGGTTCAGGAAATATTTAGCAGTATGGAGATGACCCCAAAACGCCCCTCCCCACACACACCCTATCCCAGAACATAGTAAGAGGGCCAAGGGAAAAGGTGACATAACACTGCACATAACACTGGGTCACGTAATGAATTAATGGCTGTACTTATTGCAGAAGCCACTGTATAAATATAGACCCTGAGTTGAAATCTGATGCTACCAGGTCAGAGAGGTATTATTAGGGAATGGTGTAACGGATGATGAACAAGGGACAACACTCTTGGAGGATAATAGGACGGAATAAACTATAATTTCAATTTTAAAAAATCACCTCTGCACCCTCAAGAATGTAGAGCAGAACATAGCATATTTTATAGTCTATTAATCTACCAGACCATCTATCTCAAATGTCTCTGAGATGATGTTCCAGTATCAGTTCCAGCACTACATAATAAGATGTTCCTCCAACTCGGTATCACACTACTGGTCTTCAACAACAGAAACCAGTCCCACCAGAACGCAGTAACTCCCTCCATTATTTAGTTATTAGGAGACAATGTGCAATGTGCCTCCAATAACTTACCGCTGAGGACTCATTATCTTAAATATATTGCATTATTAAATTAATTTTATTTTTAATTTACATTTTATTATTAATTTAAATTATTATTCACAATTTTACTACTACTACAACTTAATTATTTTAACTAACTAATTCAATCATCTACAGTGGTGCTCAAAGGTTTGTGAACAGTTTAGAATTTTCTGTGTTGCTGCATAAATATGACCTAAAACATCATCAGATTTTCACACAAGTCCTAAAAGTAGATCAAGAGAACCCAGTAAAACAAATGAGACAAAATATTATACTTGGTCATTTATTTATTGAGGAAAATGATCCAATGCGACATATTTGTGAGTGGCAAATGTATGTGAACCTCTAGGATTAGCAATGAATTAGAAGGTGAAAGTCGAGTCGAGTTTTCAATCATTGGGATAACAATCAGGTGTGAGTGGGCAGCTTTTTTATTTAACAAACAGGGATCTATCAAAATCTGCTCTTGACAACATGTTTGTTGAAGTATATCATGGCTTGAACAAAGGAGTTTTCAGAGGACCTTGGAAAAAGAGTTGTCGATGCTCATCAGGCTTGAAAATGTTACAAAAACATTTCTAAACTATGTACCTTTCATCATTAATGGGGCTCCACCAATCCACAATCAGACTGTATACAAATGGAGCAAATTCAAGATCCATTATTACCTCCCCAGGAGTGGTCGACCAACAAAGATCGTCAAGAGAGCAAGGCGTGTAATCGTTGGTGAGGTCACAAAGAACCCCAGCGCAACTTCTAAGGAACTGAAGGCTTCTCTCACATTGGCTAATGTTAATGTTAATGCTAATAACATTGGCTAATGTTAGTGTTAATAAACACTGAACAACAATGGTGTGCATGGCAGGGTTGCAGGGAGAAAGCCACTGCTCTCCGAAAAAAACATTGCTGCTTGTCTACAATTTGCTCAAGATCACGTGAACAAGCCAGAAGGCTATTGGAAGAAAGTTTTGTGCACCGAGGAGTCCATAAGAGAACTTTATCATGCCAAATGAAAGTATAATGCATTTGAATTGAATTGTGTTTGTCTCATTTGTTCACAGGTTCTCTTTATCTACTTTTTGGACTAGTGTGAAAATCTGATAATGTTTTACAGTAGACCATATTTATGCAGAAATATAGAAAATTTGAAAGGTTTCACAAACTTTTGAGCACCACTGTAGGCTACCAAAGGAGGATTGGTCTCTGTTTGAGTCTTAGTCCTACCTAGGTTTTTTCCATCTATATTCAGGGAGTTTTTCTCTATATAAAAATCTCACTTGACTTGTTTGCCACCACTAGAGGGTAGCTAACATGCAACCCTTTGCATCAAGCCTCTACAAAATTAGAGACAAAGTTTTATATACTAATGTAATGGCCATACAGGTGGAAAAAGCCCACGTTGACTATTACACCCCATATGCCTTCTCTGATGCCAAAGGCCGGGGTAAGCATGGGTAAACATATTACCGTAACACATGGCGAGACCCCGCATTAAATTTGACCACCACTGAGCAAGGTCAGCAGACCAAAAGAGAATTGGCTCTTCATGTGAAGCACCTGTTTTAACCTGCCTCCATTGAGCCCTAATGATGTCTATACACATCAACTAGATCTGACAACTTATGTTTCTACGATATCAGTGACTGTGACCACAATGTTAATCTGCACATCAAAATAGAATGTTTGCTTTCAGACTATAACGAAACATAATAGAAACACAAAACAATCAACTAGCAATGGGATGAAGCTGGGGTAACATAGACCTATGCTAGGGAAGAAATGCCAACTCACCAGCTTCAAAGGGCCGGTAGTGCTCCAGAGCATGGAATAAACACAGCAGGACCAATATGAGGCTGGAACAAAAGAGCTGCTCTCCTACAGGGCCAATTCATTTCCCCTTATGAAACAGTTTAAGTTGGAGGGCTTTTCTTCTGCAAGGCTTCTGACCAGAAGAGACTGCCTTTATATTAATTTTATCCCCTTACCTTTTGCAACCTGAAGACCTCTGACCTGCCTTACCTGTATAAATAGAAAGAACTAATTTACCAGCGAGAAAGCGCTGAGGGGCAAACATGTCCTGGGTAATGAAGTGTTCAGCTTGTGCATGATTAACCAGCTGGTGGGGGCGGGGCAGGAACCACAGGCCATGAAATAAGGAGTAAAATCGATTAGCAATTTTCATTTAAGCAGCTAAACAAAAGCTGATTTGCATATCTGACTGGTGAGTTAGTGTGGTAAAAGGACTTGCATGAACTTTAGGAGGGAGGGAAAGACTTTGGGGAAAACTAGAGCTATTTTTGACTTCTACCACCACACACACTCGGTATGAGGAACTGTAGTTGGATTAATTCTGGACTCTAACTATGATTAAAATATCTCAATTATACTATTTTAAAGAGAGGAAATTATTTAATCCAGTCAAGACTTTTGCAGCCTTTGAAGTGAGTTCAGGTGTCATACTTAAAACATGCGGAGAACAAATATATTTACACAATAAACCATTGTTAGATTAAACAGCACTTAAAACTTTTCCGAAAATGCTGTCACAGTTGGGTAAATGATGAACCAATGTTTCCTAGAAAGGCATTTCAAAATACCTAATGGCTTTGAATACATTTTGAATCTTAAAGAGCAGGCAAAAAACACTACTAATATATTTGAAAAGGTGCCTTCCTAAAATTAGAATTTTACACACTCACAGGGCACTTTATTAACAATGCTGTTATTTGATGTTCGAAATCCGTTTCATTCAGATCTCATAACTGGAAAATCCATAGAAGAACATGAAACTTGTTTGATATTACTTTTATTTTGTTAGAAGATCGATAGACTGCAACAATACTCAAATAGCATATGGCATTGTGGTGATGATTTATTAATATTAACATGCCCAAAGTGACAAGAAAGCATTCCTCACACCATTTTAGTTATCAGTCCATTATACTGTTATCAGTCTGGACTGTTGAAACAAGGCAGGCTGAACCCAAAGATTCATGATACTGGCATCAAGTTCTGACTCTGTCATCTGCATGCCACAGATGAAACCAATCGAGAGTCATCTAACTAGCTGAGGTATGTTTTGAGACATTGTCATGTTGCAGTATAATTCAGAATCATTCTCCACAATTAACCACAGGAATGCAAAACTAATATAAACTAAAACAACCCAGCTAACTGACAACACCAGCTCAACCCAGCATTACGTAGCAATGAAAAATCTCACTCCATATACTACTGGTTAGAATAACAATTTCTAGAATCAGCTCTGCAGATAATTCACAGTGCCATCTTTTCTGACCTTAGTAAGAGTATTACATAGTATTACATTTTAAATTCAGACTACTTTGCGCTGTTGCGTGTTGAATTCAGTCAAATTACCATTACTCATTGTCTATGTGTCTCAAAACTTGACTATTTTTTAGAAAATTGGCTGTGTGCTTAGGGCTGTAGAACTTTGCTTCTTGAGGTTGGTAAATGCCTTGGGTTTGTGAAAGGTGCTATATAAACATTACAGCACAGGTTTGTTGTTATTGTTGTTGGTGTGTACTTATGTCATCTCTCACACAATAATAATGTTGTCATGACAATTTTCTATGACCAATCAGAAGTCTGTAGTGATTCCATGTAACATTTTGGTCTTACTTGAGCTGGCTTGGAACCCCAGACAGCGGTGATACTAAAAATGTATCTGGTAGCAGGTACTATCCCCATCTTTTGACAAATGAAGAATGAAAAAATGAGTACTGTAGAGTCAAGTTATGCCTGTGCAGTGTGGTGGAAAAGGTCCAATGGCTTACAAAATTGGTAAAACACATGAAAAAAGAATGCCTATGCACAAACTGACAAACTGTGAATACAGCATTAAATCTGAGAAAACTTCTCTTCATTGTACAGAATCCTAAATTTAATTTTCTGCAAGATTACACACAATAATTACTGGCTTTATAAGCCCCATAACTAATGGCTTCCAATTAAAGGATCTATAAATATTGATCTGTTAAGGGTTTGAAGGTAGGAGTAGCACAGTTAGCCTTAAAGAAAACAGTGAGCATTCAACAAGAGGGAAAATGAGAAGGTTTAAAAAGTAGCAATATTTTGTTTGTTCAAGTTAAAGTCGCTATCAGCATCAGTGGCCATTTCAGCAACACACAAGGTTATATCAAAAGTAATTATATACACACAAATCAATAATTGATTTTTGATAATTGATAATTGAATAATTATATACACACAAATCAATTGGTGTCTCTAATTTAGAGACACCAATTAACCTAACACTTATGCCTTTGAACTGTGGGAGGAAACCAGAGTACCCATAGTAAACCCACACAGACACATGGAGGACACACAAACTCCATACAGAAAGGAGCCAAGCCGCTCCATGCTGGGATCAAACCCAGAATCTGTGAGGCATTAATGCTACCCAACGAGCCACCGTAGCAATATGTTATCCCATGTCCTAACCATCTTGGCTGCCAAAAGACAATGGGCTCTTGAATTTTATAGGTTAGGTCCAGACGAGAGACTGATTAGTTGTTTATACTATGTGTAAAGAAAGGCACAGCATGAGGCATGAACATTGCTGATGGAAAATGACTGAGAACACTGTGTTACTCAAATTGACTATTTGAATAATAACATAATTTCCTCAGTTAATACAGTTAATCACAGTTAATACGGTGCTTGTGCTGTTTTCTCTGCCTTAAGATTAGTTGGATTTCACTAAAAACTAGCTTGGTACTTATCAAAAGGGTAAAATATGCTTTTGTGGAACTCCACCAATAAACCACTAGAGGCCAAATCTCTCCTAGTATTGACATTTAAAACTTTGCCACTGCTATACTTGGCTAACTTAACACAATGCAAAATGTTTTACTATGACATTTACACATTGAAATCATAGTGAATGCACATATTTATACCCCAAACATGCCAATACAAGAAATGAAACACAGTTGAAACCCATTACCTGAAAGTACTGAAAATTCTTAGTAATTTTAGTGGGGAAGGAGGTAAGAACCTGCCTCCCCCTATTTTATCTTGGATGGTGAGTGTTTCATATTTTCATTTATGCATTTTCATTTATGCATTTTCTCTTTCATTTATGCATTTTCTCTTTCATTTATGCATTTTCTGCAGCATTTATCTTACAAATAAATGACATCTTATTTAAGGAACTATCAGACACAGCTCCAACAGCAGTATCAGTGAAAAATTAATTATACAAATATTTTTTTTTCTATTTCCACGGCAATTAATAGATGCATATGCGAACAAGTGCTTTCATGGGTCTTGCATGGCCAACTTCGTGGGACGTAAAAAGACCAATTAATGCATGCAGTCCTCCTGCAGGTATGGAATCCAGCTAAACTAAATAAGAGTACTCTGTGTCCATGTTACAGCATACATTGTAAAATGGGAGGACTTAAAGACTTGGCAGATACACCATGACAGCAGAATACTAATCAGCAGATCAACTTTTCTCTTTTCTTTAAGTCTACATGATTTCAGAAGACTTTTATTCAGCAAAAAGAACAGTGGACTAGAAAAATAAAGGCTTAAATGGAACAAAGACGTGCTGTACTACCACATGACTTGAAATTATATGGAATTATATTGGGCTTGTTGGGGGACGGGGGGTTGTGTGATCAGTTCTGTCAACCATTTTAATTATATATTGTTGGGCTATATTTCTCTGACCACTCAACTGTACAAGAAAGAAAGTTTATGAAATGAAAAATTTGCAGTCAAGCAGATCTTTGATTTCCAGTTCAAAAACATAGCACTACTCTGGCAGGAATAACTGCTGTGACTATATGAGCTAAATTCAAAAGGCTTTGGGTATTAATTAGGGAGTGATGCATAAGAATGGGCAGAGGCAGATGACAACAGTGGAGCATTAGAAAACCAGAAATGTATGCGAATAATTGCTGTGTATTAATGCTTGTATTTTGATCTTGATCTTTTTTTGGCGGGAATGACAATCAGGCATGAGTGGGTAACTTGCTGTACTTAAAGAACAGGGGTCAATCAAAGGCCGATCTTCAGAGCGCATTTGTGAAATGATCCATGGGACAAACACATTTCGGTATGAAAGTCTATTTAACAAGACCTTGTTGTTGTTCGTCCTCATAAGGCAGGAAAAGTTTACAAAACCATCTCTAAATAACCCCCCACCCAAAAAAAAAAAAAGAAATTGTTAACCAACTGTAGAAATTCAAAACCATTGTTTCTTGGTTGATTTAAAAAATCACTCCAAGAACAAGGTGTGTAATTTTCTCTGGGGTTACATTGGAACCCTGGATAACATCCAAGTAACTAAAGATCTCTCTCGCATTAGCTAATGGTAATGTTCATTACTCTACCATTAGTCGAACAATGAACAACAATGGATTGTATGGCAGGTTGGCAAGGAAAGAGCACATGTCAATTCAAAAGTCTAATAGAAACAGTTAATGGACAGACTGAAATATAAACTTTTATTAAGAAAATGTCTAGAGAAAGAAATACACTGCATTTATTCATGAGAGTAGCATTATTTGGACCTGTTTAGCTGCATCTGGTCCATGACAGCTTGCCATTATTGATGGAATAATAAATACCAAATTATAACAGGACACAAAAGTAAAATACATCTGTCATGCAGCAAAACAATGACTCTAAGCACACAAAAAAATTTAAATTAGTATAATGTTAAAGTTTTGGAATGACCAAATCAAAGTCCTGACCTTAACCCAGTGGAAATTATGGAAGCAGTTAATCAGCCAACCAACATTCCAGAGTTGAAGCAGTTCTGTATGGAGGAATAGGATAAAATTCCTCCATGCTGATGTGCAGGACCATGTGTTACTCAGATATGTAATATTGGATATCTTGTTTGTTTAATTGGATTCTCTTTTCTTATTTTGAGGATTTTATGATTTGTATGAAAATTTGTTGTTATTTATATTTATGCATAAATCGAAAAAATGTAGAAAATTGATAAAAATAGATGATTCACATTAACAAGCCAAAAAAGATTTAGCTTTTATATGGCTACATGCAGACTGTCCAAGTTTGGGACAATAGGATCAAGACTGATCCCTGTATTGTAATTTATTATATAACTTGCATTGGATCAAAGGTTGATTCATCTATATGAATTTTAAAAAAGTTTTAATTTATGATAGCGTATCTTCTTCACCCTCCTGAAAACCATAACATCATAGGTTAGATATTTTGTACATATTTTTTTAATGTAAATCAGTAATTAAAATACAAAATGAAACTTGAAGTGCAGTACTGTACAATATAGTAATTATTATCTTCAATAACGGCAAAAACGAAATACAGTCAAATCCGGTTAATGGGACCAGCTGCTTATTCGGACCAAATCCTAAAGTACCAAAACAAATCCTATTATATACGTGTGATTTTATTTGCTTATTTGGACCAAAATTCCGCTTAATCATAGGGTATGTTCGTTTAATCAGACCAGCCGGTTATTAGGACCAAAACAATCGTGTCCCGATGTGGTCCGATAAACTGGAATCGACTGCATTGTGTTTTTGCCTTTAGGGTGTTTTTTGTCAGGAAAAGTTTTTGGTCAGGAGTTCTCTTATAATAGTTTTCTGTCATTCCGATGTAATTTACTGTACATAAGATGTTTTTATTCCCTATAAAATTTTTCTTTCTTTCAATAAAGATTAAAAAATTTTTGGTTGCTGCTCTAAGTTTTGTTGTTTGTTTGTTATTGACCATTTTTTGTCTAATTATAATAAGTCGTTTTCTCTTACACAAAAGTTTTCTGATTTATCTGCATTGTAAATTTGGCAAATGAAGAAACATGACAAGTTTAACCGATCATGTTTCCAATTGGAAGTGGATTGTTTTCATATATAAAGCATTTCGCTCCAAAGTTTACCAGTTTACTTTAACCAAATCCCACACCACTATGCATAGTTAGGCCAGAAATCAGTTGCCACAACTGCACTAATACTTGCTAACAGTGTGAACAAGTCTTAAATATATAATTAACAAGCCATGTTTCACTGTGGTAAACATCTTGATTGGCTGACAGTGTATATGGATACATCCACCTCGGTGGCTCAGTGAGTAGTGCCGGCTGCAGGACACGGCAAGATCCTGGAATAAGTACTTATTGGGAATTTCAATGACTATGGAAAACAAAACATAGCCACTGGGGTTGTACTCCGAACATCAGTTCCAAACCTGAATATTCAGGGAGGGCTGTGTCAGGATGGGTATCATAATACTTGTGCCAAACCAATATGTGGTGATGCACTGTGATGACCCCTAATATGTGTAAACATAAGAGCACCAGATCATCAAATATGGATACACACTTGTTCTCCATTGACCACAATAATTTACACTAATGTTAAATGCCACATATTGCTAACAAAACATCAGCATCTGTTTAATCATGTCTCACTGACATTTTTGCCATCTTCAGAGTAGTTCATGGCCTACATGCAACACCGCGCCATAATTTGTAGGAACTCTACTACATGAAAACACTTAAAAAACCACAAGTTACATTATAACCACACTATTTAGCTTCCGCATAACCAAAACTGTTTGGTAGCACTCTGAATCAAAACAATATGCTGTCTCTCAATTAATCCATGCCAAAAGCATTAAAAAAGCAAGCATCATAACACAAGCATAATCAGGACAAGTATGACATAACCAGTATTTGTAGGTCACTGGGTCCCTCATGCACCTTACTTACACAGGATCCTGGTTTCCCTCAAAGAGTTCTCGAGAGCAGGTTTTCTGCCTTCTGATTTTTTTTCCATTCAAGGACAAGGACGTCCGCCCTTCGGATGCCTCTCGCTTTTCCTCTTCTTCGTCAGTGCACTGACCACAAATACACACACACATGCACACATACACACAAAGTGAGATATGGAATGAACAGTAGGACAGAGGGAGAGAGGGAGAGAGAGAGGAAGAGAGAAAACGGGAAAGAGAGTGAGAGAGAGAGAGCGAGCCTGTCTGCTTTCCCCCGGTTACTCTAAATCAAGGGCTAACGCAGTTCTCTCAATATCATTAAGCAGGACCTTAGCTTGGCAAGTGAGGGAAGAGAGAGGAAAGAGAGAGGAGCGATAGAGAGAAAATAAGAAAGGGGCTCTCTGACCAGCTTGTTTCCTTTGCTTATGTACTAGCACACAGCTTCGTGTTAGCTCGTGCTGCAGAAAAAGAGCAACTTTAGTGAAACAGAGGAATATTGTTTCAAAAAATGTGAAGCAGGATTTTGTTCTCCATAATGCAGCAAGCCCCTGGAGTCTGTCTCCTTCCAACACACACACACACAACACAACAACTCACTACACACACAAAACACATTAACTCACTACACACAACTGTCCATTGTGAAGAATATCTGTTGTTCAACAGAAAACAACCTTGAATAAACAAAGACAAACACAGTGCCTATTTCAGGAAGGCTCAAATTTCTGCAAATTCTCTGGAAAACACTTACTGCACTCTTCATAAATCAGCACTTCAGGTGCTGTAACCGTGACTGCTTGCAGGAAACACACAGCAGAGTAGGCAAACAGACTGAAGCCAAGTGGGGCTAGTCTCCTGAGCCCATGACCTGGTGTTTCCATTCAACACACTTTTTAATGCTGTAAGTTAGCCGCACACAAATTGAGCAAAGTTAATTGTTAACACCTCTAGGCTATCTCTACAAAACATAGCACATTCTTTCATTCAGTCATTTTCATACATGTTTAATCCAATTCTGGGGAGTGCAGAACCAGGGCCTGACAGGTAACATGGGGTAAGACAGGAATAAACCAGAGACAGGATGCCAGTCCACTACATGGCACATGCACAAACATACACACACACACACACACACACACACACACACACACACACACACACACACACACACACACACACACAC
>JAUZST010056587.1:0-23893 GCA_034779995.1 Parotocinclus haroldoi | reverse complement strand
ACTTGTGTATATATATATATATATATATATATATATATATATATATATATATATTAAGGCAACGGTTTATAGTACCATTACATTTAAATGTAGATTAAAATCAGAAGTTGGAACTGAACTATAGTGCTTTAAGCAAGAAGCAGTGAGACTTACGCCTCCACCCTAAGGGGCATCCAGTAATGCAGACAGACAACACAAACTGTACAGATCAAAATGAGGCCTTACAGTGTCAGTAACCCTGAAATCAACTCTTAATGACAGACCTCTAATCGTCAGTGGCTCAGTCAGTAGAGCACTGGTTCTCATTGGTAATTACAGCATTACTGATGCCATATGTTTACGTTTATGGTTACTAACTATATACAGGTGCTCCCTCATTCTGGCTGTGGTCATGTACAGTATTAAGCATAAGTAAGGAACGCTACACTAAAGTATATGCTGTATATACTGTATTAAACTCCTCGAATTACAATCAATTCAACTTACTATGGATTTGTCAGAAGCTATACCAAGCGGAATTTGGAGAATCCCTGTATTTGCTTATCTCATTGCCACCAGGGGTGGGTGCCTGATTCTTAGTACTCCTTGGTGTGGAGACTCAGAATTGCTCTCATCACATGTTGCATGGTGACTCCCACTGCTCTGGTGTTCACAAAGAAGAAAAAACTGTTGTGAGTTAGAAGCTCATATCTGTGACAGAATGAATTTGTCAACAAATACTTAGAAATAGAACTGAGTGAACCATTGTATGTGTGCCCAATAATGAAAGAATTAGAGCACATCATTGCAGGATGTTAATATCTTCTTTTGTTGAATGCCCAGCAATGTACTCCGTAGAGATCACAGTTGAGAAGGACCTGACCACAGGCGAGACTAAAGTGTTGTCCACCAACACACTACTCCCCATAGACTTCTCTCATCAGGGGGTCAAAGTGTATGAGGATGAACAGAAAGGTGACTGATGAAGGACAACACTTGGCTGTTGTAGATGTATGACTGCTTTACGAGAAGTGCATATGCTAATTCCCACTTCTGAAATGATCCAAAGACCAAAATCTACTGCTTATTTTAGTATTTTTTCAGTACAGCAAAACATACCTTAATCCACATAGCAACTTCTCCTAAAGGTATTGCCACTTAGCATGGCTTAACTAAGCTACTGGCTACTTGGTTCTTATTTTATTTGTCTTAACTTACACAAATCATGATTTGCAATGTGAGTGCACAAGTGCTAGTTTTCAGACATGGTGTTCAGCTTTGCAGCTTCTTATATTTAAATTTTATTCTGTTGCATGTGTGTGCCTCAATGTTTATCATTTGATGTTTATCGTAGGAGCTATTACGTACTTCATTACTTAATTTATGGTGTTATCCCTGCTGAAAATAACAAGCATTGACCAGCATCAAATCCATTCTAGTGTAAGCTGGTGTAGTGCTGGTTCTGCTGGTTGACCAGCATAACCTTGCTGGCAAAGATGGTTGCCCAGTGTGATCTTGCTGGTTTTGTTGTTCACCCAGCATGTGCTAGTCACCATCATACCCAGAAAAGACCAATATGCACTGGCCACAACCATCCAAGAACCAGCAAAGGCCAGGATGTGCTGGTCACCAGCAGCAACCCCAGCAAAAACATGTTCAAAACACAACAAACGTTGGTCACCACCAAGTCCGGCATCATGCTGGTCTGTTTTTTTCAGTAGGGATGGTTTGCTTTAGCTTTAGCTTTTTTTTTTTAGATTTAGCTATTTATAGTTACTTGTTTTGTGCCTTGTCATGACAAACATGCCAATTCAGTCTTTTCTGAGACTTCTAATCCTTGTGATGTGTTCCCAATAACTATGCATACACATGTATACTAACAAATATGTTAATGATGCTAACTGCTTGCTAACATCTTTTTAGTTCTTTTTAGTCCCAGTTTGTTCTGTATGCTATGCTTGCCATGTGCCTGACTAATCCTTGGCCAGTTATTTCACAGATTCACACAAATTTATCACTAGAAGTATTAAGTAAATATGTGTTTTAAAGTGTTTTGTGAAGACCAATTCACACTGCATGAATTCTGTATGCTCTACTGTAGCATTGTATTTTAGCAGTAAAACTACTAGCCATATGACCCAAAAGTGTAGGTGCAGTAAAAGTGCCACATTTAATTCCTACACATGTCAATTAAATGCCAGTAGGTCATAGCATTAGTGTGTACACACTCTGATTTGTAGCTACAATGTTGTTAATTAATGTACAGTATGTATGTTCTAAAACAGTCTAGATGGAGAATAGGATAATATGTTCCTTCACTGTTATGAGGCCCATGTTAAAGCCCACGCTGTATTATTACTTAAATATAGACATGAAAACAATAATTTGAGGGTCAGGATTTGCATTACTTCTTATGTGTAAATTAGATTCAGACTTCAGACTGACCAAATCAACCAAATTTAAGTTCAACTGCATTCCAGAACCAATTAATAATTCCACTGCATTAATGAATACACCTGAATATGACCAAATCTAAATAAGGAAAACACCATTGATTCCCAAGATGGCCAAAGCTTGCGTTGATAATTCAAGGCAAGCCTAGCTACACTATATTTAACATATTTAGCTTAATAACTACTGCTACCTAAATCAATATATAATATATAATTCTGACACTTACTTTATGAACAACTAAAAGATTTTCCCACTGCTTTGGATCTATTTCTCAAATGCTACTGTCCATATAGGAAGTAATGTAAATAGGATTAATCCTGTCCTGGCTCTCAAGGGATTGTTTTAATTTCTGTATTTAGGCAGTAATAGACAAGAGGGAGTGCTTTAACGTGGGCTTTATAACGGTTATACATTTATTATACAGATAGTTAAGACAGTTATATCAGTTGGTAAGTTTTCATTTATGATCAAGAAAGTTTATTTCCATCCAGCAAATAAAATAGAATGGTTTATAAGGCAGGCTGTTACTAACATACGCTATTCTACTGAATGAAGCAAATCTTGTGGATGACAAAGAGTTTATAACACCAACAGCAGTGTCTTTGTGAGTGATGAAGCTTATTCTGTTTATTTTGGTTAATGGGACTAAAACTGCTCTTCAGTGTTGTTGTTCTATAGTAGAACTGTGAGTCCATTAAGACCCCAGGATGTTTGATTTAAGTTGACCGTGTTTTGCATTTGCAGTGCAAGAATAGCGTTGACCATTAATAGCTTCATCTTCCAAATTTCAATCGAACTTAAACCAGTTTTGTTTTGGGAGTATTTTACTTATGTAATTGCAGCTTTGCTGCCTTTTAAGGCTGGCATCGTTTACTATGTCAAGTAGTAAAAAAGTAAAAAAAGGTAAGTCAACAGTCACAGGACTTTTATTTTAAAAACAAAAGGGAAAATGATATGTCTGGATGTCTGGAACATGACCACCATATTGAATAATGGGCAAGTTTTTTTCCCATGGGTAGGTGTTTATGTAGCATATCAAAGAAATTGTCTCAGAAATCGATTACCGCATAACAGTTTGCAATATCTCTTATGGTTGAACACTGAACGTACTAAACTGTTGTTGTTCAGTAAGTGAAGATGGAATTGAAGATGAACATGTTCTGATGTTCTGGGAACACAGCTGCCATATCATATCCACAGACTTCAACAACCAACATCCAGAAAGACCACCAATTTTACACAGGACTGTGGATGAGAAGCCACATAGTGGTCATCCGAAGATCGCTACCCATAAAGAAACCTTAACAATGGTTTTGGCAGCCTTAGCGAAAAGTCCATGACACAGCATGCGACATGTCCTGTCCTGTCACCCTGCGTCCTGTGCCTTTTGACTCACTGTACCCACTGTACTGCACAGAGTGTCAGTCGGAGTGCCATTATCATGGCAGAATTAGAACATCTCTGAGCCAATCAGATTGCAGGGTCGGTACCTGTTGCATAATCATGTGTAATAAATGATTAAAAGCAATAAAATGAATAAATGAATAAAGCAATGGAATGTAATACTATAATACTAAACAATAAGGAAATTAATTCACTGAGATATGAAGACATAAAATAAGTGAAAATAGAGTAAGACTTTAGACCCATAGAGGCTTTATCACTGGGACTGCAGCGACGACACTGGGGACGGTGTCAGAACTGTCACCTAGACTGATTAATATAACATAATGTACTGTAATATAGCATAACATAACATAACTTGCCTGTGATTGGGTGTTGATTCTGTTTGATTCTTTTGAGTTTAATAGATATCTATGGAATTTAGATTTATTTACTCAAAAAACATGGATGTGGCCACAAGTCACTGAGCTGTTGTGAATTGAAAAAGTGGCTAATATGTAAAAAAAATGCCCGTCTCATAAACAATTTCGAAATGCACCCGGTGTGAATTGGGCCTTACATTTGTTTACTTTACCAGAAGGCCGTTATATGAATATTAAACTATTGACTTGATTATTATTGAATTGTTTGTATCCAGTAGCACTCATATCAAAACTCTTGATACTAAATTACAACCCCAGTTCCACTGAAGTTGAGACTTTGAGTAAAACATAAATAAAAACTGAATACGACGATTTGCAAATCCTTTTCAACCCATATTCGATTGGATACACTACAACGACAATGTTTAAACGGATAAACGTCAATGTTTTTGCACATATTCAGTCATTTTGAACGCGATGCCTGCAACACATTCCAAAAAAGCTAGGGTATGTTTATCACTGTGTTACATCATCTTTCCTTTTAACAACACTCAATAAGCGTTTGGGAGCTGAGGACACTAATTGTTGAATTGTTGACATGATGTTCATGATTTCCAAAAATAATTTAACAACACTTAATAATTAAACAATAATTAATAACACTTTTCCATTTTGTGTTAGTCCATCTCAAATGAGCTCGGGCCCAGAGAAGCCGGCGGTGTTTCTGGGTGTGGTTGATATATTGCTTACACTTTGCATGGAAGAGCTGTACTTGTAGATGGAGTGACGAACTGTGTTCACTGACAATGGTTGTCTGAAGTGTTTCTGAGAACATGTAATATAATTAAAGAATGATGTTGGTTTTTAATGCAGTGCCACCTGAGGGATCAAAGGTAATGGGCACTCAGTGTTGGTTTTCGGCCTTGCCGCTTACTTACAGAGATTACCTGAATCTTTTTATGATATTAATGAACTGTAAGTTTGCAATTGCACGATGAGAAACATTGTACTTAAACTGCTGGACTTTTTGCTTATGCAGTTGTTCACAAAGTGGTGAACCATCCTTGCTTGTGAATGACTGAGCCTTTCAGGGATGCTCCCTTTATACTCAATCATGACATTTACCTGTTTCCAGTTAAAACCTCTTCACTGGTGGAATGTTCCAAGCAAGTGTTTTTTGAGCATTCCTCAACTTTCCCAGTCCCGTGTTGCAGACATCAAATTCTAAATGAGTGAATTTAGCAAAAAAAAACAAAAAAAAAACAAGACCGTTTGAATATTAAATATCTTGTCTTTGTAGCTGTCTTCTAATGAATATGGGTTGAACAGGATTTGCAAGTCGTCGTATTCTGTTTTCATTTATGTTTTACACGACGTCCCAACTTCATTGAAATTGTGTTTGTAATAAAAGTTCTGTTATGTCAGCCATACAGTAAAGGGCATGCATGAGGTTTCACCCAAGTATGAGTTTTATTTGTGTTTTCAATCATTCTTTTGTAACTCTTTTCTAGTGGTGCATGAGCTGCGTACAGTGGATGGCACAATAATCAATGGTGTGCACCAGCTCAGCTCGTCCGAAGTGGAGGAGCTCATCCACAAGGCTGACAAGGCCACTGTGAACGAAGGTGGAGGTGCCACACCCAAAAAGATGGCTGAACAAGCTGAGAAGACAAGAGTAGAACAGACTGAAGCAGGACTAAATCCTGTCCCCGTCAAGGAGATCACTGGGGTGGAGACCCAACCTTCTGCTGCTGTTTCTCAGACAGATGTAAACGATGCAAGTGCAGAGAATCCAGTTGTCATGGTGTTCAAGGGATACCAGAATGTGGAGGATGTGGATGAGACGAAGAAGGTGCTCGGGCTTGAAAGCACAACAGTCAAGGCTGAGCTGGTGGTCATTGAGGATGGAGAAAACAAGAGCAAGTCGGCGGAAGATAAGGCACCGCCCAATGGAGGACCAGCTGAGCCAGCTAAAGCCCAGGAGGAGAAAGGCGAGAAAGAAGAGGGTGAAGCAGAGCCTAACACCACTGATATTAAAAGTAAAGAGAAGCAGCCTTGCAAATGCTGTTCCATCATGTGAAAAACTGCCCCACAGGAAACAAACCTTCATTTCTCAGAATGGTGCAGTGACACCACAGAGACAAATCAACACCAACATAGAAGAGCAGAGAAAAACCTCTTGTATCTTTTGATAGTAAGCTAGTGTTTCTTACTTTATTTGTACTGTTTTATAATTTACTGTACTTTTTCATTTGTTTTACCTGTTGTTTCATTATGGTTTCTCAGATTCGATTTTTTAGACTGATATCAAACTAAACTGCTCTCAAACATGTTTGGAGGTGAAGTGTAATTAATTTTGCTTTACATTACCATGCATTGGCCAACAAACCCCTTTCCTTACTTTTACATACACTTATGTTTTATTTTTAGTTTTGATTTTCCATATGAATAACTCAGAAAACTCTGTAACTATATAATATATATAAGTCAATTATTTGAATCTATTTATTTATGTTAATTAAGCTTCCTGGGCTTTTGCAGAAACATGGATTGTAAAGTACTTTTAGTCCCACTATTCTCAAGAAAAGTACAATTAGAGTCGGGAATGGGTGATCATCTAACAATTGTGCCTAGTTCAACATTTAAAACTGAGTATGCTAGGAGCAATGTCCTGCTGTTCTACAGTACAGCTGTAGAACTTCATAGTACTACACACATTGTAAAAGTAACGGCATATCAGATTGGCAAAACATACATGTCTACTGTGATCTCACTTCTATTGTGTCAAACCTGTGTATGTAATGTTCGTCTGCTCTTATTTCATGAACCACCTCTGATTTAAAACATTAACAGTGTTGTTGACCGGTCTACAAAAACTCACTCTCTAAAATTCAGATTCTTACATCTGATTGTCTCTCGGTTTTTACTTTCCTGTGAGTCCAAAAGGCAGTGTCTCTCCAAGTCAGACACAAAGTCAGACTTTGCAAACAATGTGGTGTTTGGTATTATTTCTGTCTTGCCTCCAGAACGCCTCTATTAATTAAATCTTAAATCCTCTGAGCCTTACTTCGTTTGGTTAGTCTCCCTACGTCTTTTGTGGAATGCAGATCTTAATGTTTAACCCTAGGCAAATGGCTTTTGAAATGAGTTGGCTAAGTTGCAAGTCCAAGCATCCTGAACACCACGATTTACACTGCCTTCAGTTTCTTCTCAGGCAGAGCTTTCCTCAGACCTGTTTGCTGGAGTCGAAACCTATGCAAGAACCCTCAATATTTGCAGGACAGCAATCACAGTCAGTTTGTCCAGCAGTTATTTAATCAGTATCCATGCTTTTGTGCATCACACTAGTATCTGTCTAGCCACAGAGATATGATCTGTTCATTCAGTGTCAGACAAAAAGCCTAAGCAGTGTATTATCATGCCAAAAGCTCAGTATGCATTACAAACATTATGTAACTTTTAAAAAGTAGTGTTATTAATATATAAATTGTGATTCGTATGTCAAATGTTTCTTTGAACTTGACATCAGATATGATTATATGCTTTGTCTGTGATGCATGTTTAGGTATTTTGAGGATTGGGGTTATTGAGGTGCTAATCAATTAAAACGATTATTAAGCATTAAATACATACTTTTTTATCGTTTTATCAAAGGTCTTTTATTTTTGCTAATCCGTTGCTTAGTTTTATTCATTTATTACGTGTTCATATATTAACTATGTTAATAGCTAACCTATTTTTATTTAGCAGTGTGAAACTATGAGTGAAACTACAACACAAGCCTAGAAGTATTTGTTCATGATTACATGGTAGTGCACTGGAGTTGTGCGTGCTCCTTTTAAGAATATAAAAGCATTGTCAGTTCTTAACTGCACTTATTGTGGGAAGATTTCCACGAGAAATTTGTGGTAGCATGCTTTGTGGCTAGAGTAGTTCAGACAGAGCCCATGGTAAAAGAGCTCGTGGAATCAGAGAGCTAAGGTGGGTCCAGGTATTGGGCACACACAGTAATAGAGGACATGACCTAAATGACAAATGACCTAAATTATTTTATATTTGTATTAATGTTTACAGTGATGAGTTTTTAACATTTCTGCATAAATATGACCTAAAATATCATTTTGTTATATAAAAATAATATACTTGATCATTTATTTATTAACAAAGATCCAGATTGCATATCTGTGAGTGGCAAAAGTATATGACCCTTTAGCATTAGCGGGTAAATTAGAGGTGGAATTGGTTAGGTGTGAGGGGACAGTCTATTATATTAAAAGAAGTATCTAATGAAGTCTGATTTTCAGATAATACCCGCTTGTGGAAGTGGATCATCTACAGAAAAAAATACTTGTTGATGCTCAAAAGACTGGAAAAGATTTCAAACCCAGTCCATATTCAAGCAGATTGTGTGCAAAGGAAGAAATTCAGGTCCATTGTTACGCTCCTCAGGAGTGGTTGACAAGCAAGGATGACATTTATATCAAGGTGTGTAATAGTCTATGGGGTCACAAAGGAATTTATAATTTCTTAGCAATGAAATGTCTCTTTTTCAGACCCTTTACTTTAATACAGCAGAAATGTAGAAGAAGCAGTTCATTTGACAGATCCTTTCTACATCCCAGAGCTGAACTCGTGCTTTATGAAAGAGTGCGATAAATTCCTTCAAGCTGATTTGTGCAACTAATGAACATGCAGAAATGTGTAGGTCCAGCTATTGCTAAACGAGGGGGTCACATCAGATACTGAAAGCAAATGTTTCCACATATTTGCCATGTGTAATATTGAAACATTTTTCTCATGTTATAGAATTTGTTTAATTGGGTTCTCTTTATCTACTTTAAGGAGTTCTGTGTAAATTAGTTGATGGTTTAGGTCATATTTAAGCAAAAATATACAATTCTAAAGGGTTCACAACTCAAAAAGAACACCTGTGTATTTCTCACTTTGCCTTAGTGTCCCTGAGAAAACAACGCTGTTAAGGATGATGGTTAGATGAATCAATGAATGCTGGGCGTGTTAGTTTATACTGAACTGATTTATCATATCGCATACCTAAGTGGCACAATAATAAGAGCATGCATCTGCTTTCCAGGAGAATCCCAGGTTGAATTTGCCCTCATAGCCATCAATGGTATATTTGCTTGTACTCTGGCTGGAAATTATGACTTTTTGGCTGGTACCAGGTGTACCCAACAAGTAGATGAGTAATTAAAGACAAATACATTGTTGGGGGAAACAATATATGTGTATGTATGTATATATATACATGGATGGATGGATTAACCGTTCTTGATGGATCATTGATCTCCACACATTTTTGTCTGTCATTGATGTGATCCATGAAGTATTTCGGCAGAATAGTGGAGTAGTTTGCCATTGCTTTCTCCACCCCTCCCCATTTATCCGGGCTTGGTACCGGCGTGCAGCTGTTTCCAGTTGCACGGCTGGGGTGTTTTGTATACACAAGTCAATGACAATTTAGAGACACCAATTAACCTAACACGCATATCTTTGGACTGTGGGAGGAAACCGGAGTATCCGGAGTAAACCCACGCAGACACGGGAAGGACATGCACAGAAAGGACCCAAGCCGCTCCACCCTGGGATTGAACGCGGTGGGTGCTACCGACCTAGCCACCATGCTGCCTTCTGTACAGATAAATGGACTAAAATTCTTCCAAGTTGATACTTAGGTTAACAGTCAATGGAACTATTTTTGTCACTCACTCATTTGTTTTATTGGTTTCTACTTTTGGAATAACAAATAACACTTTAGGTCATACCTATAAAGAAAGCTGTTCACAAGATTTTAAGCACCACTGTACCTAGAACATTCACACTGAGTAGGATAGTTAGAGAGGTGAAAATCTCTTCAATGATTATTGTATCGATAGCACTTTGAAATAATTCCAGAAATACAATTAGATGCCACATCCATGGGAATAAACTGGATATATAATTTGCTCTTATTGTAAACCAAACAGAAGTACGCACTATTTATCTTCATTTATTTTATTTAAAGTAAATGTATAGAAAAAAATAAATAGGCTTGGGAAGTGAATATAAGTTTACTTGAATAAAAAGTGTGTGGATTCCACTAATGTCAATTAAATACAGTAAAGTAAACCAGATAGTAGGAGGCAGTAAAGGAGATGAGGTTGAACTATGAAGGTTGAACACACTTCCACACCTGAGCAACAGCAGGATCCAGATTATTCATGATCATCTGCATGATGGCTGCAGCATGCCTTGTCTTACAGGGGTACTGATTAATGGGATATGCCCTGAAACACACGCGCACACGCACAAGCACACACACAGAGAAATACATAATATGTAAAAAAAAATACCAGATTTAGATACTTTATGGGTTCTGACTTCATGTTTGCTAAAGATGTGTTCCAAAAGAACAATCTAAATAGTTAAAATAAAACGTAAATACTTAAAAATAGACAGTAAACTATTAGCTTTTTATACTGAGATGGCATATTTTCATTGCTCAGCAACTTTGAGATGAAACTTGGAGAGGAAGCAGTAGACATTAGTCTCTGAGTAATGTGTGTGTGTGTGTGTGTGTGTGTGTGTGTACCTCATGCGTAATGTAGGGCAGAACCGGTACATGTAGATGTGCCCATACTGAGTAAGCTCCTCCGCAAATTCTGGAGCCAGAATCGCATGCAGATTTGAAGGGAAATATCTCAGAGAATTCCTCAGAGCCAGCTATTAAACAAGGCAGGTTAAATAAGGAGTTAGATTTTAACGTGTATGCATTTCATAATATTAATAATGGTTATCAATTACAAGCCCTGTAATCTTTAATACTATCTTCACTTTTTGCATCCTCTCACCCTCACCCTTTCTTCCTCTCCCTCTCCCCCTCCCCCTCTCTCTATATCACTCTAATTATTGACAGGGCTGCAAACATGGATCAAAAGCTCCTAAGGTCCATCTCCTAAAACATTTCACCACATAACCTTTGGAACCCAAGCACACTGTCCAGGTCTGAATGAATAGTCAAGGATAAATGGCCCCATCACCACTGAGTTAACATGTACATCGTGATAATAATAAACACAACAACATTATAGTAAAAATAAGAATTGCTCAAATACCATTTTAATCACAGGAACTTTAATAAACACAAATAATGTTTATGGCCCATGTGCACGTGCACAGGCGCGCACGCACACACACACACACACACACACACACACACACACACACACACACACACACAGAACAACACATTGTTGTTAGGGGGTTATAATTTTTTGTAAGTTCTAAGCTACCAAATTTCCCATCTTTGTAATTTGTAAAAATGTCAATTCAGTGTAGTTTTAAACTTCAAATGTCACTGATACACTTTCTCTTTTTTCAGGGTGCCACTCATACTCATCTAACTGCAGCTATCTCAATATCTCAATATTTGACAGAGTGAATATTCACAACATTTTTACAATATTCTAGGTTATTCTTAATTTTAGCACTGCTTGTTTACTAACCATTAACAGTTGTAATTTCAACCTCACCTTTTGCTATAGCAAAAAACACTCAATGGCCAGAAGCAGAAAAAGCGACTCAGAGCTTAATTATTGGTTAAAAAAAATAATGTAAATTTGCTCACCCGTCTCTCCTCTGCAGTGAGGTTTGGGGTACGAATAGGTGCATGAGGCAGGTTTCGGTTTCTGCCGTTGTTCGTTGGAAGGGGGTTTAGAGGTAACCCTCCACAAAGCTCCTGTAGACTTGTCATCACTCTAGCGAGTCAGGCTGAATGAAAATGAAAATTAGGTTTTATCAGACAGTCCTGCACTGTTTCAGCAAGACAGCAGATAGCACTACTATATTCAACCCCACCTCCCCTTCCATTCATCCTATTGGATACATGAGCTTTTTCACCTCCTTCCCCATCCAAAACTGTATCTATTCTTCAGGTAACTATTGAGTAAACATTGCATCGTGTGGCAAGCAGCTGAAATGACAAAAAAACCCCACAAAGGTTTCAAAAAATATAATTACAGACACATGCAAACACCAGATCAACTTCTAATTAAAACAGCCCAATATTTTTTAACTTAAAATTCAGACGAATGCATCTTTTTGTAAGAAAAATGACAACAGCATATCATATTAATACAGTCAGCATAAAATACATTTGTTACAGAGAAGGGGACACAAGTCTCAAATTCACGATTAAAGTCCCAGTCAAGTCCCTAATTTCCCAATTTCCCTCTACTTAATCTCGCACGCTATAGACTTGAGATTTGACTTGGATTTGCATGAAGTGATTCGTGAAAAACAATGTGGCAGCAAAAGCTGATTTTTTTGCCATTACGTCAGCAGTCCTCTTACCCCTGGGATGGGGAAGTGAGAGGCCAAAGTCCAACAGTAGGTTGATTTCTCTGTTCCAACAACAACTAAACCATGACTGAAACACAGAATGCTGTAAATATGGTGTTTAAAACAACAGGGCAAAACAACTAGTTGGCTTCCATGTAGTCTGGATAGCATTTTGCGCTTGCTAGAAAAATGTAACAGTTGTCATCAGTAAATCTACTATTAGCTTACAGCTCGCAACCCTTAAAACATGCTAAAATTGCAGCTAGATTAGCTAATATGCTTGCTATATAACCTACAGGATAACCAGACATGCACACCCACACACTGATGCAAGCACAATAGGTCATAACATATTTGGTAATGCACATGTGATGCCCAAATCTTTTCTGTTACATCTTCATACATTGTATTAAATTTCAGACTGTCTGAAAAAGCATTGCAGTGGTGAGTGTATAAAAATCTATGATTTTATGTAATTTCACAAAATCAGGCTTACTAGAGAATTATACTAAACCTGAAAGTTCTACTTTAACAGTATAGCAATATACTGTAATTCTCTTTATTTTGAGAAGAATAATTTAAATATATCTTTCAGTATATTATATGAATTGTTGCTTTCAGTATCTGTTGTGACCAACTTCTGCATCAATAACTGAACATTTCACATAGCTGTTGTTCAATCCTGCACATCCTCAGTACAGATCGGTTTCAACTCTGGATTGTTGTTGGGTTTACTCAATGATCTCTTCAGGTCCTTCCACAGCATTTCTACTGTATTACTGTCAGGACTTTGACTTGGCCGTTCCAAAACATGAACTCTATTCTTCTTTAATCATCTGCTGCAGAATGACTTGTGTACTTGGTGTACATAGTTGCTGTCTTGCTGTATGACATATATACTCTTGAGATTCAGCATACATTTCACCGACAATTTCTTTTAAAATCTTCTGGTATAATTCAGCATTGTGATATAATTTACCAGAATGGCCCAATTTTATCTCATCTGTCAACATGATGTTTTCCATTAAGAACAAATGCTCTCCTAAAATAACAGCAATGTCCACATAATCTTTGTGCATTCATACTGACTACTGTCTATAGTTTACTCTTCTGCCCTTTCCTCTGATATACTGCTCACAAAAATGAAGGGATACTTTAAAACGAAATCTCCCATAATTTGTTGGTCTCTGTCTCGACTGTCTTTTTCCGCCCATGGCATTCCTCAAAAATATTACATTACTACATTTGTATCTTCTGTTGATTTGACCCTTTTTTCTTATTTGCTCACCCATTACATTTTTGTTTTGACTACAATCTGAACGTCCACCAATTCTAATGCAAATAAAGTATTTTAACTACTACGCTTTGAGTACCATAGCCCTTTTTATTTAAGCACAATACTCAATTATCTACTTTTGGTTAATAACCATTCCATTCTTAAATATCTCCATTGTCCAACTCTACAGGAAAAGTAGCTCATACCCATTAACATGACTGACAAATTAAGTTTTATTCAAACAACGTTAACATACTAAAGTTTTTAAACATCAATAATGGTACTGCATTTAGTACTGCAAGGCTACAACAATACTATCGCCAGGTGGCGCTGTTACTCTTTAAAACAGACTGGTTCGTAAACATTTGACTTTCTGCCAATTTTGAAAACCACAGCGTCTTGGGTGCACTTTTATAGGTCAATACGTTGAACAAAAAAAGCTATTCCAAATTCCAGCTGCAGAATGGAAGAACAAGTTCCTATTTTCTGGGACACCAAACCACGTAACATCAGCTACAAGGAATTATGTGGTATTTCAGGTTACATTTGTAACTATCATATCAGAATAATAATTTTTACCCTTTGATTCTCCATCAACCTGGTACAGGTACTGTATAGCCGATCGTTTCCATCTCACAAATTCACATCAAAGCAATATACCCAAACAAATGTTTCACCTCTGACCATCTATCAGCCAATAAGCTTAAACTCATTTTATGACAAACTAAGCATTCATTCCCTGTCATTCTTGCATAATCCACTTCAGGGTTGCTGGGTCTACAGGCAGGACAGGATGGGGGCAACACTCCGTCTAGTGCTGGTTTAATCAGCTGAATTGCACTGAGAGAGACACTGAAAGGTAGAATTCAACCAATTATTTAAAACAATCAGATCAACAAATTATTTTCCGCAAAAAGAGCTATTTATTGAGACTGAGCACTCTTTCCAAAAGACAGATGTTGAGATTTCTTTTTACATACTGAAAAAGGTTTCATGGTGGCACATTTCATAAATGTCATATATACAGACACAAAGTCAGCAAGACGTCAAAAAAAATCTAAGCATAGTGGTCACTGAGACAGTGGACAAAGTACATTGCTCAAAAAAAATTAAGGCATACCTCAAAATGAAATCTCTCAGAGTGAAATATCCCCTAATTTTTGTGAGCAGTGTATTTATGAAGACTAGATTCTAGCTAGAATGGCCATGCTCAAAATTGTATCATATGATGTGCATCTGATTGGTTCTGACAGTTCTACTAACACCCTAAATGTCCTGAACATTATAGCAAACCCCATATTGGAAAGACTTGCAGAAAGCTGCCAAATGCTAGATGTCATTCAGGAGAGTACCAGAGAGCAAATCTGCTAAAAACGTGGCTTGGACACCATGTCTTTAAATGAATTAGAAACCAGAATGTGAATTCTTCAGCCTTGTGATCACTATACTAAATACAGCAAAGCATCAATCACAACGGACAAAAAAAACTGCAGCCAGGTGGAGTGACATCAAAGATATGGGCTCACCCATCAAACTGTCATCAGAGCTCACAGAGCCTAGCTTTACTGAACACTAACCACTGATTTCATATTTCATCTCCACCACAGAACATTGCATGACTGAAATGTCCAATTTCAGACTGTCTTTCGTGACAGCACTGTTGATTGGACCACCTACATGAATTGCACAAAAATGTAAAATAATATGAATAATACTAATAAAAAATAAAAGTTTTTGAGAAGGTCTGTCTCAGAATGAGTGTGTCCAGGTGTCAATTTAGAAGAGTAGCGCTCCCATGCTTCCCACTTCGCTCTGTTCCTTAACAAAGATCTCAAAGTATTGGTAGATGATGGTGACGGCCAATAAGATTCCTGTTCCTGACCCAATGGCTCCAAGGAAATCGGCCATGACTGACAGACCACCAATGCACAGTCCACCGAATGCAGCAGCTGTGGGAATATACCTGTGAGCACACACACGCATTGAAACAATTGAGTGACTGAAGGAACACTAAAGGAAGAAAGATAGAAGCACATGCATGTACAGAGGGCAGACCTGTTAAGTTCATGCACCATGGATGTTTCTCTGTGTCCTCTCATCACCATCTGCTGCTCCTTCAGTTGTTTAGCCACCTAAAAACAAATATAAACGTTTTCACACTTAAGGCTGCTTCAGTATAATATTGCATTGCTCCCAATTTTAGACGATCTCTCGTAACGTATAGGGGCAGGGGGCACTAAGGTGGTGTTGAGTTAAGGGGTGTGTGATATGTATAGTCTATGATAATATCTTAATTGTTGTTTTAGTTATGTCCGAGTTGACATCATCAAGTATGTCACTCACTTTGACAAAAAAAACAAAAACAAAAAAAGATTCGGCCGTTAAAGACTTATTTCATCATCTGCAAACTAACCACTGTGCTAAATATGAGGCTTATGACAACTTCAGTAGTCAGCTGTCCATGCTAAGCTTAAAGCAGTCAAGGTTGGCGCATAAATAAAATTGGAATAAAATCTGCCGAGAAAAAGTGCCTGATGGCGAGAAAAGCAACAGATGGCAAAACATTAATGCTGGCATCAATTGCATGGCAAATGACACAGTGCAAATTCAGGCAATACTATAGACTGACGGCCAAAGATTTGGCTAATTAAAATGATCGACAAAATCTCATAAAACAAAGATATTGTTTTTTTGTCAATATTGCACATCCCCTCCCATAGCCCATCCAGAAATTCGCTGGGCAAGAGCAAATGCAAACATGGAGTTCCAGTCCATCATTTGGTGCTTGAAGACAGTAATTTTTTCAGTGACGGCGCTCACAGCCTTATTCAGCCTTCCCTCCCTCTGGCATCGTAAATAACGCGCCACTGTGATGCATGGCCTAACTGTAAGGTACTGCCAAGAACGGTGAGCATAATCGTGAACTCGTACAGTTAAAAACCTACGTCTTTGGCAGATGATCCAGACACTTCAATCCATGTCTTGGAGAAGAAGGCACAGGAGCCAAGCATAAACACAATGTAGATAACAGCATGGACAGGATCATCCAACACTGAACCAAATGATTCTGGTGGAGAGAGGTAGTAACACAGGCCCCCTACAGGGTAGGCACGGGCTGGACCACCAGTCGATGTATCCTATAAACAACAAGAAAAGAAACAGACTAAAACAACACAATTAAAAATGAATGTTTTTTTTTCCAAACACACATTGTCTAATAGTAGTCTACACTAACAAAACAGACAATGTATACAGCAATACTGTTGTACAATATAGGTATGTGCCATTCAAAGGCCATCCGATCAATGGATGTGTGCAGTTACCCTACTGGTCATGTACTCACTTCAGTGTTGCCAACTCAGGTGATTTTGTGGCTAAATTTAGCAACTTTTCAAGCCTGGTTACATTCAGCAAAAGAGAGCAGCGACAAATATAGCAACGTTTTGTACAAATCTTTGCCCTTAGTACAGAATTTACAGAACTGCCAGTGAATGAGAGGCACAGCTCTCTCTTTCTTTCAGGCTCCTCTGCTTCAAAAGACAGAGCAACCAACCAGAGCAGTCCACAAGGCAGCTAAGCACATTGCACATTTCTATTTTGTGAATTTCAATGCATTCACAAAAATAGAGATATGCAAAGAAAAGATAAAGGAACATCCACCGCTTGACACCAGGCATGTAAATATAACATGATGGCATCACAAATATACAAATTACGTCATCTAGCTATAGTTAGCAACTTTAAGCAGACTTTAGCTAGTGATCATATGCTCACGTTTTGGATGAAAGTGCATGCATGTTCCTGTCCTATTGAAAACAGTATCCCCTAGTCCAATGTTACTTACAGACCAGGTTCCCAGCAGGTTAACCAGAAAGTTGCCACTAAAACGAGTGGAGAGCATTTGAGAAATGACGTAGAGGTTGGACACCAGAGCAGACTGCAGAATGATGGGAATGTTGGATGTGTAAAAAAGCTTGATGGGATATGTGTTGTATTGGCCACGGTAACGTGCAGATTTGATGGGCAGATCAACTCTGAAGCCCTGAATGAGAAGAGATAGAACATTTAGATAGAGTCATTTTCATTACACCGATACTCTACACTGAGCATCACCTGGTTGATTTCAATATTTAGGTAGGTATTACATGTCAAATTAAAGTCACCATAAATGTCCAGAACAGTGGTTTCCCAGTAGAATATAGTTCATCATTTTCCAAAAGAAATGACGCACAAGTATCCTATTCTCTACTTTATGGGGACAATACTGTACCTAGTGGACCTAGACAACCTTTTGGTGAATGGTTTTAATATTTTGGCTGGTCAGTGTATATAGTCAGTTACACTAGTGTTTCTTTGAGTCTATTCAGACATTCATGTAAACAATTACGATGCATGTGTGTGTGAGATACAGCTTGCTGTTTCAGTTACAAAACATTCACTTACCTGGAAGTATATGACCACAGCAAAAACAAAGATGGTAGCAATGAGGTTCATGAGGTTGGGCAGATTCTGCCTATAGAAGGCCTCTCTCAAGGCACGCACTTTATCAGTACGTGTAGCCAACAGGTGGAAAAGAGCAATGATTGCTCCCTCAAACTCGGTACCTGCAAACAAAAAGACTTGAATCACACACATCTCCTGTGCTTTACAGTGTGTCACAATACATCTGTTTTAGAACAGAGCAGTTGGGCAACACCATATTACACTGCTCAAAATAATTTGGGGAAATTTCAAAATGAATATAAAGTGATTTAAAACACTTACACATTTGATTCGATTTTATTAAACAAGCTCACCAGAGAAGCAAGTGAAAAGTCAAAGAAAAGTTGTTCGATTACACAAATGAGATGCAAACTCATCGTGATTGAGCAGCAAATGACATTCATATGGGGTGAACAGAAGTATGGCAAACTGGATGAGAGTGCCACACACTGACTGTTCAGTAGGGTGTATGATCTCCCAAGATTGCCAAAACACACTGACAGTGATGGGGCATGGACAGGATCAGATTGTACTGCAGTTCTTGTGGGTTCCTCTTCATATTAATTTCGAAATATCCCCAAATTTTTGTGAACAATGCATATTGACACTGCATTATGTTACATATAATCCATAAAACAATTTTTTCCTAATCCCCCCCCAATGTTAAACATAATTATTAAGAGTGTTAATGCTATTGAGAACAGGTCTTACAGGTATTTTACTTTAAAATTTATTATTACTAGTTTGCAGTAACATTGCCTCTGATGTTTTGCTATTTAAAAAAAATGCCAATAAATCAATGACACTAGCCCCTGGAAAGAGATAATAAGAGAAAATTAAAAAAAAAAAACAGATTAAACATGCAGTCTGTGTCTTGTGGGTAGTGAAGTCTTTAATGAACGTGTCTAATGAACTGTTTATGATGGATACCTGAAACTCTTCTCTAAAGGCTTTTCAGTTACCTTAAAATCATATATCTGTAAGTTTTCTGACAGTGAAGTCTAAAAGGTCATTGGAGTCATGGTGTGTACCTCTGCCTGTGTTGACTGTTGTTGGGCTGAAGGCTTTCCATACAATGGTCTCACAGATGTTGGTGGCAATGAAAAGAGAGATGCCTGAGCCCAAACCATAACCCTTCTGAAGCAACTCATCCAGTAGAAGCACTATCAAACCAGCTACAAACAACTGCAGAAAACAAAAAAAATGTTTGCACATTGTCGTACCAAATATTTATAATGCCAAATGATGGAATAAGTCAGCAGTTGTTATCGTGTGCTCAGCAAGCAAGTAATTAGAACCTCAGTGCTGATAACTGAACTAAGTTATTTAACTTGCTTAACTTACCTGAATGATGATGAGAAGACAAATACCAGCACCCATCTCTGAGGGGTCCCCATACATGCCTGTCATCACATATACTATCGCCTGGCCAATGGTGATGATCATTCCAAACACTACAAACAAAAGCACATTATTAAATTCCAGTTCTTCTCTCTTCGCAGACATGCAATTCACCAGCAATTCATTTATGTCTAGTTTAAAAGACTTTGACTGAAGGATTCCACTTTCTAAAACAACTGGGCATCAATGTTCATTATGTTAACTTTTGATTGATTTTCATCAGATTTTGTCAATGATTTTTGTAATGAAAATGATGACCAAGAACAAAAATTCATGAAAACAACGAAAACGCCGACAAACTGACACTTGTCAAATACATGCAAAGGCAAAAGCGTTAAAGCTAATGGTGTGTGTTTGCTGAGCTGTGACCTTAAAGACACCACTGCTATGTTAATGTTACTGAATCTAAATATTACCTATTGATCTGAAATGTGTTTTTTGTTTCAAATAAGTTACATCGGTTTCTGTGTGTATTGCACATTTAGAAACTAATACTGTTCCATACCTGGTTAATAATTGTTTATTTCCGTCTAAGTGCATGGCTTAAATAGTTAAACGACAAGTTTTAAGTATTTATGGATTGCAACCTATACATATTTTATTACATAAATAACCTTTAATATTTTAGTCGACTGAATCTTTTGTAGATTTTGTTGACTATAATCTTATCATAATTAACAGAGTAAAATTAAAAACAATTCCGACGACTAAATTCCGATTAAAACTAAATTAAGTTTTAGTCAAACGACTTTAACTAAAACTAAATAAATTTTCTTTTTTTAAACGCTGTCAAAATAAACACTGCTAGTAGAATATTTCCACACTCCAGAATAAATATTATTTGCATTAATGAAATACACTGCTCACAAATATTAGGGGATATTTCAAAATGAAATATCCCATAACGAAATATCTCCTAATTTTTGTGAGCAGTGTATTTAAGACATATCCACTTACATTTCTGAGCGCCATTGAACAGTGCTCTGTCTTTAGGAGTATCCCCAACCTCAATGATTTTAGCTCCAGCTAGAAGCTGCATGATGAGGCCAGAAGTCACAATAGGAGATATTCCCAACTCCATCAGCGTACCTATAAAAATGTATTAAATATTACACTTTCTACTGCAAAGATACAGATACATTACAAATTCCCCTGAGGTTGGGGAGAAGTGATGTGCTTCCATTCCAACTTCCAAGCAGGAAGTGTTTGCTGCTAATCACTGTATGTAATGGTAACATTGCATAAATGTAATGTTCACAAAGGAAGATTTATTGTTTAAAAAAAACACCCTCTACTATCTAAATTGCATCACTAACCTCTATTGGAGGCCAGAATTACTCTCATCCAGTAGAATGGATCAGCTGAGTCTGAAGACATGATACCAAACAAAGGAATCTGAAAGAGAGACGGTGTGGCTGCTTAATACATTGTGAATTAATATGCATTTATATGGGAGACCTATATGCAGCACTAGTATTAGTATAGCAGAACAACTGCAAAAGTACAGTGGAGTTAAGTCATTTAACAATCTCTAGCGACAATAACTAAATGATCTGTTTATTAGTGCAAGACATATTCAACAGCCATCATATCACTGATTTTGAAATTAACGTACCTGACAGCACACAAGGAAGATAAACAAGGTGATAGCTGTCCATAGCACTTTTTCTCTGAACTGGATCTGAAAACACAAAAATGATAAGCAGAGTATTACAATACATATTCTCCTTAACCCAAATGCCAAGCATACTGGACAGAACTGTACTTATTTTTTACAGTTACATAAGAAGTTGTGTAATACATCGTTAACATTTCTCATTGACTGAACTTCGTCATATCAGTATAATATAGTAACACAAAGCAATAGGTGACTATTCATTTCCATGTTCCATGACACAGAGCTGCAACTTGAGTGAAAGCAACTATAGGAAAAAGCAACATTTTGACCTGACAATGTATTAAAAAAATTATACAAGCATGTATGAGAGAGTAAAGCAATGCCCCTCTATATACTTGATCTACATGGACCACTCATATGGTGTGAGCAACCAGAGCAACGCAGAATATCTACTCTTATTTATAACTGCGTAACTTGTTCTACATTTTATAAAGGTGTTGAAACATATATTAAAGTTAATACAAAAAAGGAATTACACATATTCACAGATATTGTAGACATGCAGTGTAAGGACATAGAATGCAATTTTATACATTATTTCAAAACTGATTCCTTATTAAGGCATTTACTTACCCAAAGTTTTTAAACCCTTAAGTGAGTTCAAAGATTTTTCACTCTAGTGTAGGTCTAAATGCAAGAATTGAAGAGGCATGAAAACAATACCTACCTTTCTTTCTGGTTTTTGAATCTCAGGTAAAACCGCACAGAACGGTTTTATAACCTCCAAAAACTTAACTGAAAGAAAAAGTAAATTGGGTCTGTTAGAAACACACAGTTGCATTGTGATATGCTATGTACTGATAAAAAACCTGATCTATCTCTCACTCGATCTGTGTATATGTGTATGTATATACACACACACACACCATAACTAACTAACTAACTAACATAATTTAGGTGTTTGGGGTTTGAGGGTACCCAAAGTAAACCCATGAATCAAAGTGGTGATCTCGAAGCTGTGAGGCAACTTCGTTATCCACATGCGCAGCTGTACAATGGAAGGTGACTTAAGTGATTTTGAACATGGCATGGTTGTTGGTCTTACAGGCTGGTCTGAGTATTTCAAAAACTGCTGATCTAGTGATTTTTGTAATGCACTTGAATTACTGAATAAATTTACTTAGAATTGTCTGACGAAGTAACAACAATCAGCTGCAGTTTTTTTGGGGAAAAATGCCTTGTTGATACCAGAGGAAAATGGCCACACTGGTTTGAAACCTTTAAGTAAATTAAATACTGCAGCAGATGGCCACACTGGGAATCACTGTTGTCTGCTAGAAACATGCAAGTGGAGCAACAAATTGTACAAGCTCACCAAAATTGGAGAACAGAAGATTGGGGAAAAACACTGCCTGTCCTGACATTAAGACGATGAGGTTAGATTTTATTGTAAACAACATGAAAGCATGACTCCATGCTGCCCTGTATTAACTGTATAACAGTTCAGTCTGCTGGTGATGTAATGGTGTGATATAGTCTTGGCATCCTTTGGGTCCCTTGCTACCAACTAACCATAGCACCATAGTTTCTTGGACATGTTCACTGTACTCACATGGCCTCCACAGTCACTAGACAATAAAGCTTTCTATCCTCTAGATCTAGATCTCAGTCTAGAGCAACTTTGGGATGCGGTGGAATGGGAGATTTGCATCATAGATGTGCAACTGACAAGTCTGTAGCAACTGCAGGATGCTATCATATGGACAAAAATGTCTGAGGGATGTAACAAGTAACACTTTGTTAAATGTATTTCTAAAGTAAAAAAATGGGGTAGTGACCGTTACTAACAGTGTATCTAATAAAGTGGCCAGTGAGTGTAAATATCTGATTGTGGTTAAAAAATACATCTGAGCTACAGCTACAAGCCGATCAACGGACAGTTAAAATGTAATCATTACATCAGTATAGAATTATTGACTAAATCTGAGTGTACACTAGACTTAACCCAGGTTGTGTTTCAAAAAGAAACAGCGAATAGTTCAGTGAATAAGGATCTACATTGTTAGCCATGCTAGACGGTTAGCCGTTGTAAAATGAACGCTTTAACTCTACAGCTTGTCTAAAAACCTGGCATTTACATAAAAATAAGTGAGATCGGATAGTCAGTTATCATGAACTTAACATCAGCTATGCTACAGCTAGCTAGTACAGTTCACATTTCCACAGTTAGCCGCTAGCTGACCTTAGGATTCATGTTAACTTAATAAAGACACGACGTGCCAATAAATACAGTTAAAAACTTGAGAAAACCAAACCATTGATGGGAAAACGAACAACAGCTGAGAAAACTTAATTAACGTCATATATGTTAAGCTACTGTTTTGAATGCGGAAATGTACTATTAACTAATCGAGAACGTTACAAAGCTAGCATGCTAACATCCATTCAAAACCCACGGTATTGCTCGTTGTAGCTAAAATGTTAGCTAGCGGATGATTAAAGTGGCTGTACAAATCAAGACTAAAGACTCAAATGTAATATATATAACAAGTGATGGTACGGTACTACTCACTCCCCATG